>OX940981.1:38381196-38566217 GCA_954871275.1 Leptopterna dolabrata
AAGTCGTCCGAACTCCTAGTTTTGAGTTACAGCCCTTGAGCTAAGCTTTTTTAATTTCGAACTTCTCTCTTCGCCATTTCATAACAATTGAGCTTTGTGACCTAATAATAAGGATACAATAATTAAACCTGTATAATTATACTTCACTATCTTTTATAGGTTGGATGTAATACAGTATCAGTAATCCAACAGGTTGTCCTTAGTACAAAATGCAGTGCCTAATTGAACTCCTTTATGCAGTGCATTGTTGTACACTATATACTACGAGCAGAATTATATTTCATTATAAAACTTTATTTCGGTTTACATAACCGCCTCGTTATGTAAACGTGTGAATAACGTAAAATAGCTTCTAACAAAATATAATTTTTTTCTACACCTCAGCTGCTAGTTCCCATTTGAAAGAACGATCAGTCTAACGAAGAGCTTTACGATCTCACAGTATAATAAGCATTGCTCTTCCGAACACAATCGCTTATTGATCTTGCCCATATTGATTCCCTAGTTTGAAGTTAATTGCTCGTTATTTACCGGTTTAAGTTTGGCAAGAGCCATCTCGGGGGTTCCAATAATCGCTCCGTCCTTGGCATTTTCATTGCCAATAAATCGCTCCAGCGTTCATGGCTTGCGAATGCTTATTTACTTGATACCCCGTCAGCGGCGTAAAGAATATTTTTTTCTGACTACGGTTTTTATTTCACTTCCAGGTGCGAACTTGCTTCTGTCAACCAGAGTTTTTTTCTCTTCGAAATAACAATGTCTTGGGGGATTGTGATTGGTGATTGTGTGCGATTATGCTTGAAAAATCTATGCGTTTTGCTCCAATATAGTCCTTGGAAACTAGCTCTGTAACGAGCAGAATCTTCTTATTTCTTTCAGTTGTTTTATTTTGGATGTTGAGAGTGGTTTCCCACGAGATATAGACATTCGTAATTATTTGTGTTACTGGAAATTTGTGAGATTTTATTTTGTCACTGTTGGCCAGCGTTGGATCACTTGATCAATCTGAAATCCAGCGTCCTTAAATTTTGGGCTATATTCGTCTTCATCATCCTTTAGTAAGGCTACTTCTTCAGTTTCTGTTCATGTTGGGTCATTGTATGAAGTAACCTGAAATAACCTGACGTGGTTGAGGTTGCAATATCCGAATTCTCATAGAGTTTCCATGGAATTGGTCAAAATTTATCGTCAAACTGCGGTTTAATGAGGTGGGTATAAATATTTTCCTCGGACATTCGCTGAAAATGTACCTAGTTTTGAGCGAAGAGAAGTTGTTAAACCAGCTGAAATTAGTATTTCGGTTCTCGTCCGAACTGCGGCATTAAGAATAAACATCACAGTGTAACGTTACTAACTTGTGCTTATTGGTAATTTTGGAAACCAAATTAGAATAGAATAGAATAGAATTCCTTTATTGACAAAAAACAGAAAATGAAAATACAACTCCTGGGGAAAACCCTTATATAAAAAAATATACGGGTAAAAATATATATATTATATTCATTACTTCCAATATTTTTATCTATATCTATGTATAAATATTTATATATATATATATTTTAGTTATTTCTCTCGAATAATTATTCGAATTACCTCACCGACAATAGCGTAAAAAACCATTCGAGAGAATCAGTCAATTTCAGACCTGATTGCTCCTGAAGGTATTCGTTGTTCAAGGTGCAGCCCATTTGTACCCAGGTCTGCCCGACATTGAGCAACTCTTTGAAATCACCTAAGCTGTCCAGCTATTCATAGCTTCCTATCTCAAGTCAAATTTCTCCAGATTTGCTTTTGAACCTCCTCGTGGGCGTTCGGAAAAGTATCCGTATTGGTCCACTATTGATTTCAATCCCTGAACACATAGTACAAGTACCGTACCCAGTAGAAACACTGGTTGGGTATGTCATGGACAGCACGGTTCGTTCCGAATGGGCAGTGACGTCACTATGCAGTACGAAGTGTTTGTTTGACGGTTTGGTTCTCTAACAAGTTTATCATGTTCGATAAGTCGCGAACACACTTGCTGCAATTATTAGTTTATAAGCACGAATTGTTGATGTTCCTCAAGTCCAAACATGAATTTATGACTCGCCGGTTGTATAAAGACACGCCACTTTTCAGACTGATAGAAATCGGAAGAACACAGGGAAAAGAAGACGCGGCAAACAGTAGCGGGCGGTCGTACCGTTAGTGGAGGTATATGAGGGTTACAGGCCGCCATGCAAATAGTGCGTATTAAACTCGACGAGAGCGACAAGACTGACTATGAGGACTGGGGACTCACGGGCCTTCGAGATGGTACAGATAGCTCCAGCGTTCCCACATCTCTCGACCCGGAACTTCTCGACCAGGGAGATCATTCATACAGTTGAAGGGAAAGAGACCTTGGGCCGCTCACCTGGCAGGTCGAGACAACACCTACAACCTCTTTTTTTTTTGCACAGTCCGTAATGAGCCTAACCTGAATATAATTGAATCTGTTCTCGCGCAAAACAAACATTTCGAAGCACTTAGAAACGACTCAGCGGTGATATACAACATGATATGAGACATGGATTTCCTCATGTGTTCCACTAATTTATTTTATATTGATGTCGACGATGAAACCAGTTCCTCAACAGACACTAGATTCACGCTGTAGCTTAAAATGCAATCCTGGTTCACAGATCTTGAGATTGGTATGGTATCTACCGATCATAAAAAGGTTTCATGTTTTTTACAGGATATTCAGGTTTAGCGTATACGCCGACGTGGGTTCATTCACAATCGATATACGATCACTTCAAAATTGCAGGTGAGACGGGGTTGACTTGGTGTCATGTCGATCGCCACTAGTGACCATCGCTACCAGTCGGGTCCGTTCAAAACGACAGCTTCACACCATTTGATCTACTCTCCCCAATAATCTAAAGACAGTTGTAGTACATGTTTTCCTTTTTGAGATGCGAGCATCCAGGACACTTGATCTACTCACCCCACTAAACTATATTTTTATTCAAGGACCGATACAGGATATTTTTCCCCATTTTGGAGATGCGAGCTTGCGAACAACACTTATCTATTCAGACAGTAAAATAACCTAAAAAGTATTGCTACGTGAATTCACAGCCTGGTATGATGTTCGCGCATGCGCAGACGAAAGTTACAGTACCTACGATTCCATTGAAACTCATGTGGAACTATCAACGTATTACTCCTGATCGACCCTCTAAGTTTGAACTCTTTTCAACGAAATTTAAGGTAGTTATGGCCGTTAAAAGTATTTCACGTTTGTGGGATTTTGTTGTGGGACCATCTGTGACCCAACCCGCACATACCCTCCAAATTTCAGCCCATTTCGACCATTATATCGGGCACTTATGGGGCATTACAAGGAATATTCCGCAGACAGACAGGCACGGAACCAGAAATGTTCCTTGATGTCTGAAACGCAAAATGGTAGTGGAAATTTTCGTTTTGGAGGACATACATTTTTCTTTCTTCATTGATGAATCCAAGGCTTCCCTACCTTCCGGTAGTGAGGAAGCAAAACATGTTACATATCCATTGGACGAGCGAGCATCGTTAATAGTTCCCTCATATTGGTTTATTATTTTCAATAATGAATCTTTGGAATCTAGAGTGAAAAAAATTTAACCCCCCCCCCCCCCCCCCCATTTTGATAGTTTACGTTTCAAGGTACTTAGAATCCGAAAATGCAATAAAAACATTTCTGTCTGTCCGCCGTACACCATACTTCGCACTTTTCTTATTTACCATGAACCGAAATTAATGAAATTTGGTTTGTAGGTCCCGTCTGGGGGTCTAGTTGGTCCGCGAAGCTCGGCGTAACTGTCAGTCACCTCTAAGGGGTGAAAAGTACTGGTTGAAATTGCAGAACCCCGTAGCTCGAAAAACTATCAATAGAAGGGTATGGTTTTTTTTAACGTTTTTAAATTGATCTTGAACTAACGAATTTTTTGAGACCACCCCGGAGCATTGTAAGACCAGCCGTTCTTTTGCACCGAAATGCTTCGTCAACATGATCGTGAATCAAACGGTATAAATCCTGCCAGGTATCATCGCTAGGGGTCACCTGATTATAATCACGGATGGCTGTATGAAGTTTGAGTTGGTTGTTCCGTGATATTATTTCCATTTGAAAAATGATGACCCTTCAGGATTTTGTTGATAGGTACTTTTGCAACTTGAACAAACATAGAAGTATTACGGTACTGGGTAAATTATTACATAATGGGTAAATTATTCACAACGGTTTATTGCACTATCTACCCAGAAGGAGCATCTATATACAAATAATACTTAATGATTGAATTATTGAATCCCCGCGCATTTGTATAAAACTTTAATTCCCAGGGGCCGGTTCCGGTCCTCCATTTAGAGGGCTTTCCTGGGGGGGAGCTGGAGGGTATTGACCACAGAAAACAGTGATCTACGCAGAACTTGCATCTGTACAGGTAAATCATAAACCGTTGTGTAACAATTTGCAGCGTTTTTTTACTGGGGTTATGATCTTCTTTTCCCAAAGCGATTCATTCCATTTGTATTTTTAAACCTATTCCGATGCAGTGTTGTTTTTCCTTGGATTTGCGTCCCTTGAAACGTCCATAATATATAAATTATGTATGAAAAAATTGCCTACATTTCCGTTAAAATTAGAGTGAGAATATGAAAAATCGGTAGAAACCACTCCCCGAAGCGGGGATGGCGGATAACTCAATTTGGCCAAACATCTAGATAATTTCTGAAAGGCAGTTTATTTCCGTGTCGATTTTAAAGATTTGCTGTTACAGGATAATGAACTACAACACCAGTATAGGTACAGAGACAAATAGTGGCATCGCTAATATATTTCAAAAACCTTTTATTGACCAGTGGGTCAATCTTTGTACGGGGAAGATGTGAGGAGTAACGTGTAATTTTCGAATACTTCTGGCGTCTCTACATCCAAAGCCGAAACTTCTTTAAATACCTTCGAGTCAGAAAAAGGTCAAAGTGTGTAAAATAGCGCCGTTATAAACCAACTATAGACGTTGCGCGCGATGACAAATTGAAGGGTACGTTATGATTTCCCATAACGATAGATGGGCGGGGCTCACACCTTGGGATGCCCTGGAACGTAGTCGATTATGTCGATATAATATCGAAAGGCGCTCGACTATCGAAACAATTAATTGACAGCGTTTAGAACCATAGTGGCGATGGAGAGGGGAAGATTCTAACCTCTCTTGAGACGAGGCGAGACCGATAATTACGGATTTCCCACGGAAGGGAGGAGAGCATAGGGCTGAGGCACCGGGTCCACTTTTGTATTCCGATCTTGTTCACATTGTTAGCGTCTAACCCTCTTGGTCGGTTTTCTTGGGAAAAGGATCTTCTGCAGAACGAAAGTGACGAGACGGTACAACATGCGTAGAGGTGAAACGCGATGTTTCAATCTGCGACTGTTAGGTGACCCTTGCCAGGGCTTCGTTGCCTTTCCTAGCGTAGATCACTTGGAAACAAAGTGTCCGTCAAGAGGGTTTTCCTAAAATGGTTAATTTAGGATGTCACGAGAACAACGGGAGCTTCCTTGGGCCTTTCAGCCCATTCATGGAGAGCTCTCCGCAGTTAGTGGGCTGAATGCGTTCCTTCACCTTTGTCGTTACGATGTTCCACAAAAACTTGTGTTGCTCCTCCTTTCAGGTAAAGACAGTACTTTCCGACATTGAAGATCAGTGTTGAAACAAATCGACCAATAACATCAATTTTAAACCGTTGTGGAAAAGGTTAGAGAAATACAATTATGGTCAGTAGTTCGGGGAATTCGGGTAAATTGGGACACTTTTGGTTTATAATTTTCAATAATGAACCTTTGAATAGAACTTTTACCCCCCCCCCCCCCCCCCCCCCTCGCTACCCAATTTGATGGTTTCCGTTTCAAGGTACGTAGAATCCGAAATTAGAATAAAAACCGCTGCTGATTATTGCACAGTGCACATTATTAGGACACAATCTGCCTGTACAGATGCCCTGTCTGCGTGGATCGCTGTTTTCTGTGGTCAGTACCTACCCTCGTGCTTCCCCCCAAGAAAGCCGTAAATCGAGTTCTGGAGCCGGCCGGGCAATTACGGTTTCATAAATATGCGGAGGAATCAAGCATTCTATCATTAATTGGTTTTTGTTATTCATGAAGCATAACGTTTGTTCCAGTTGAAATAGATGCCCCTTCTGCGTAGATCACTGTTTTCTGTGGTCAATACCTGCACTCGAGCTCCCCCCAGGAAAGCCCTAAATCGAGTACCGGAGCCGGCAAGGGAATTACAGTTTCATAAAAATGTGCAGGATTCAGTCATTATATTATTTGTTGTTATTCATGAAGCAAGTTTGTTCAAGTACAAAAGTACCTCTGAACAAAATCCAAAACAGCCATCATTCTTCAAGTGAAATAATACCACAGAACAACCATCTCGATTTCAGACAACCACGCGTGATTATAATCAGGTCTTCCCTAGCAGTGATATCTGGGCCGGATTTACACCGTTTGATTCACGATCATGTTGACGAAGCTTTTCGGTGCAAACGAACGGCTGAACGTAAAACGCTCCGGGTGGTCCCAAAAAATTCTTTAGTTCGAGATCAATTTAAAAACATAAAAAAAACCATACCCTTCTATTGAAAGTTTTCGAGCTACGCCGTTTTTAAAATTTCAACCCCTATTTTTCTCCCCTTAGAGATGACTGACAGTAACGCCGAGCTTCGCGGACCAACTAGATCCCAAATGGGACCTACAATCCAAATTGCACTAATTTTATTGAGGTAATGGAAGGTATGAAGTACGGCGGGCGGAAAGATTTTTTTAATTCCATTTTCGGATTCTACGTAAATTGAAACGGAAACCATGAATTTTTTTCTTGTTCATGCTCGATTCCAAAGGTTCATTACTGAAAATAATAAACCCTTCCCTTAGTTGCCATGAACAAGAATTGAAGAAATTTGGTTTTTACGTCCCATTTGGGGTCTAGTTGGTCCGCGAAGCTCGGCGTTACTGCCAGTAATCTCTGTGGGGTGAAGAATGGGGTTGAGATTTTCAGAAAGCCGTAGCCGAAAACTTTCAATGGAAGGTTATGGTTTTTTTTTAACGTTAATCTGGATCTAAAAATTTTTTGGTCCATTGTACGTCCAGCCGTTCGTTTGCACCGAAAACTTTCGTCAGCATGATCGTGAATGAAAGGGTATAAATCCCGCCCAGATATAATTGCTAGGGATCTTTTGGATTCTGTTGATAGGTACTTTTGTAACTTGAACAAACGTTATGCTTCATGAATAACAACAAATAATTAATGACTGAATTATTGAAACCCGCGCGATTTTATTAAACCGTAATGCCTGGACCGGCTCCGGTACCCGATTTAGGGCTTTTCTGTGTGGATGGGAGGGGGGAGGCTCAAGAGTAGTTATTGACCACAGAAAACAGTGATCTACGCAGGTAAATAATAAGCCGCATCTATGCGCATATGTACAGGTAAATAATAAAACGTTGTGTAATAATTTGCAGCGTTTTTTACTTGTTTCACAAATGTTGCCCATACGATTGTTGATTCCATCAGTGGGCCATAAAACCCCATGTCTCCCTCACGTGAGAAACGGTTAATTTAATGTATGGTTCTAGATCGTGGATATGAATGGAAAGGATGGATCACCCCATTACCCATTGTTTCCTATAGCTCGGATCACTATGGTGCGTCCGAGCATTCGGAGTGCAATTTAAAATAAATAGATGATAAAAACTAATAAAAAAAGAGAAACATCGGAATAATCGGTAGTATTTCTCCACAATTACCTGGGGATGTTTATAATAAATTGGTTGTGAGATTGGCAGTTAGGTTAGATAGGCATCCTAATGACGGACTAAAGGGAGTGAGATATAGTTGGTAATTGGAGTGAGGGTGGGTTCGAGGGTTAGTTCATTATTTATGATTGCTATTAAAGGGTGTCTCGGGCCTGAGCCGCGGGGGGGCCGCGAGTGGAGAGCTGTCACTACGGTCGACGTCTGGACCACACCAGCGAGTTCTTCCCACACTTGCGGCTATCACTGGGCTGGTGCCGAGATGTCTGTGACGGTTATGACAGGGTCTTGAGAATATTACTGTTGAGTCAGGTGTACAGTGACAAGGAGGGGTCGGAATTCTTCTCATAGGAATTGGTAGGTAGTTTTTAAATACCCGCCTGTGAAATGGGAAGAGCTAATCCAAGGCCTGGTCATGAGGATTAGAAAACCATCAACTTTTTCTTCTTGTCGAGACGTTGGCTCCCTCCATCCAGTATTCCACTAAAACTGTTCCATGCAATTTTACATGTAATACAACCAGAGCCCTTCAAAACATGGCATTCATTTTTGCCAAAAGTGGCACTTGAAAACATGGCAAAATGGCCCTTATTTTGGCCAAAAATGGCATTTATTTTTCGGGCTTCCTTTTTCCAGTCCCTGATTTTATGGGAAAATTGCCGTTCGAATAAAATTATATTTATTGTACTGACTAAAACTATGTACAAAACTATAATAAAAACCAGCATAAAAAAATTACAAATGAATTAAATTGTATCGGGGTCATAATTGCCGTAAAATAATTTCAGGTGGGCTGTGACACTGTCCATACAAAAACCAAGGCGTCGGTCGCTCAAAATATATTTCAGTTTGGAGAAGGTGCGTTCCACGTCTGCTGATGTTGCCGGTGTGAATTTCATTGAGAGAAGGTCGGCAGCTTCCCAGTCTTCCTTGAAGCTTCTTCCCCTGACAGATTGGCAGCTATACTCTTCACCTCTTCAGCTATGTATGAAGAAAGTGTTGAAGGGAAGGTATATATGTACAGGAACAGTCGATAGCAAGCCTGGAAGACCTGGCCCTTTTCCCCAATAATGGTTCCCATGGGCCTTTCCTTTTCTACCTGGAATCCCAGGACTCCACTGGTCACAGACTAGGTATATTTTTGTCATCAACGGTCATCGGGGGGGGGGGGGGGGGGGGGTTGACCTCGTTCTTCTGCAAACAAAACTTAGAATTCAAGCTTTCTTTCCAAGCTAGTTAAAATAGAAGCTAATAATAATAGAAAAAATGAGGCAGAAAAGTAGCATTTTCCCCGCAAATTGGCAAAAAATGGCATTTTACCTCAAAACGGCCAAAAAATGGCTTTTTTTAGGATGGCGCCATGGCAAAATGGCATTTGAAGGGCTCTGAATATAACCCAGTAGTCTGCATAGAAAAAAGGGCTATCGTTTGCCGCTGCAATAGTTTCGAGTATTGTAACTGTTTTTCCATGTTTTCATCTTTTAAAGACCAGTAACGCCGAGCTTCGTGGGCCAACTACACCCCAAATGGGACCTACAAACCAAATTTTATTAATTTTGGTTCATGGTAACTAAGGAAAGTGCGAAGTACTGGCGTACGGTGGACAGAATTTTTGCCTTTTTAGATCTACGTGCCTTGAAACGGAAACCTCAGATTTTGAGTTTTTTTAAATACTCGATTCCAAAGACTCATTATTGAAAATAAGAAACCAAAAATTGGACTTACTAAGAAATTACTTGAGTAAAACGGATTTTGGCTAACACGCCCTTATATACTAGGCACATGTAATTTCTTCCGCCGATTCTATTTTTGAGGCGCTTGCGAAAACTCATGAATTATTCTTAGTCACGAAAATTCATTTAAAATATTACATCGCTCTACCCAGTCGAATGGTATCCCATGCATAAGTTTACGATATAACAATCTGCTGTACAATAATACAGGAAAGAATTAACACTTGTCGCTTCCGTGATTTTAAAATATACTGTTAAATAATTTTTCTCGGTTAGTAATTAGTTAGCCTTCGACCCAAAACCACCACGGTTTTTGGGTTTTAAAAATGTACTATTAAATAACTGTTCACGATTAGTAACTAGGTAGTTAGCCATCAACCCAAAATCACCACGGTTTTGAGTTTTTAAGGAATTTTGATCCCATTAAAATTAGGCTGATACGCAACTTTCAGTAGCTAAGTTCTTATGGAACACATGAAATGTGACGAGCCATATTATTCGACACTAACAACCTCCATGGCCGTCCTAAAAAACCTACTAGCATATTACTAGCTGTTTTGAAATCCAGTGAAAACATTTCACCGGTGGGTGACAACACTCGACATACTCTTGTTGGGAGCCCCCTTCGTCCACTCAACTTAATATTCAAGATTGGAGAATTTATTACTTGAAGACACAGTAAAACGCCACCTCATCGACTGGCAGTCTGAGTCAATATTAGCAATCACTTCAAAAGCTCGAAGTCGAAGGCCTTTGCATAATCTAAAAAGACTACCTGTTGTCTTCTTAGCTTTCAACCCGCTCTATCCACATTTAAATGTAACTTGTTCTAGACGATGTCGTGGGAGCGTTTCCGAAATGAAAGTGGATGTTGGCAGGAAGCGAGGGTTTTCTAGAGGTTTCTTCAATTATTATTCCAGTGGAGCTGTACATAATAATAGGATGCATTGTAGGAACCGAAGTTACGTCATTTGCTAAATAAGTTTCGTTAATGTAGGTATCGAAGTCTGATCTCTGGCTCAAGTATCAAAATCTGGCTTCCTCGCGCATATTACACGATGTTTTTGTCAGTATTATTTTCAGACCTGAAAAAGTTAGTATATCAGTGATTATTTTTGTCTCGTGAAAATGTAGTCGAACTCCAACCTGACCCGGCCATAAACCTCTCACTTTGTAAAAACAATAAATGTACCTACACTAACGTTTTAATGTGAAATGTTGTCTTCACCACAAAAACAAGCCGTGGGTCCAATGAATGTAAAGCAGGGCCCTTTGAGGGCAGATAGAATCTGGGCCACATGGTACACGTGAGCGCCATGTAATATCAGGAGATTCTAACACGATTTGAACTCGTGCAGCTAACGGTTATTCTACATAGATTTACAAGAAATTATGTTGCATTTCGTGAGCAGCATTTCTTTATGGATAAATCATGTTATACACCAAGTTGCATTCAGATCTATAATATGAGAACAAAATCGTGAGGTATGTGTAGTACGTATTTCTGGTATTTTAATCCACGAGGATATTCGTGAAGTTCAGTTCTATGAAATATTTTTTTCTACAACATCTCATTCGAGGGAATATATTATGTCATTTTGACATTTTATGTCTTTACTTTGCTACATATATATAAACTCGAAAATGTAACGCGGGACATGTACTTAACGGAGAAGCGTCACGAAAATATTTCTGATGATTTTCGCTTACAACCGATTCGTTGCTACGGAACTTTATCTTCGCCAGTTATCATCGTACAAAAATCGTTCACCACTCGTTGGATAGCTCTCGATTTACCTAACCATATTACGTTAACCACTGCGGAGTGCGTGGCCGACAAGCTGCGGTATGAGCGTGATTGTTTAAATGAATGCGTATGAACTTCTCCGGTTATCATCGTATACAAATCGTTCACCACTCGTTGGAAAGCGGGAGGGGGCGCAAAGACATAAAATGTCCCTCGTGGTTGCGTACTTGTACGAAAGCTGTACCCACCGTTTGTGTTTATTTAAATTACAAATCTCAAAACTAATCGTTAGAACTAAAAGACATCACTTTCTTTTCCGTTTCAAGGTGCGTAGATTCCAAAAAAAAAACCACAGTCATGCAGCATGGCTATAAGAGCGAATTTTCGAAGTTTTCGGCATCTTCCTCCTCCGCCTAAAATTTTCTGAAAATTAATTTTCGGCCAATGTTTTCCCAACTTGATACCATACAAAATTAAAACAGGAGTAGTTTTACGCAAAGTAAAATTTGGGGTGGAAGGAGGGGGAGGGGGAAATCAAAAATGTTTTGAATAGCAGAAGAGTAGGTATTGGATACGTAACAAATTTTTTGTTCCATTTTTTGCCGAGTAACACCTCGGTTTGTAGATTTTCCAACGCTGAACACGATGGTGAAGTCAGAATTGCGATATCCCATTCCGTTATCAGATTAGAGCAGACGAACCAGGAAGAACATCTCAAGAAATAACCACGTTCCTTCATCTTCAAAGTGCTCCAGTTTGAGAATGGAATGAGATATCGCAATTCTGATTTCACCATCGTGTTCAGCGTACAAAAACCTTTAAAATGAGGTGTCACTTGTCAGACTTTTTCATTTTGGGAATTTATGGGTAATTTTCCCCCCCTAAAATTCCCCAAAACTCCCCCCTAGAGTGACCCGATTCTGCCCATCTTCGAACTTAGCCTGTCGATTGCCAAGACAGATTTTTCGTGCAAATTTGAACTTTTTATCTCAATTCTTTCGAGAGTTATCGTCTGGAATGACACATACATATATAAATATATAAATATATAAATATATAAATATATAAATATATATATAAATATATATATAAATATATATATATATATATACATATAATTTTTGGTGTCTTTCGGCAGTGAATTCAGGATGGTCTGAAACGGATTTTGGTATAAAAATCTTTCGGAAATTCGAGTTTTAAAAATTTTGGACCGAGAACAATAGCTTCCTTTTCTTCGAAAATTCGCTAAAATGCAATGTCCGTCCGCCGTACGCCGTATCACTTGTACAGGCTTTTTGCTAGGAACACAGACACGGAACGGAATTTCCGTAAAGATATGTGAAACGGCGAAAGTTGACGTTTTGATAAAGTCTCAGAAAGTTATTACAAGGCGTAGAGGAAGTCAGTTAATGGGGTTGGGCCTACATCAATGTTGGACTTATCAGCAACCAATACCAATATTAGAACTCAGAATTAATATTATGATTGACGGCAGGGGTTAGGGAGATAGTTAAATAAAAAATGCAGGTACATAAATATAGTGCTAATTTAAGCTACTAAACAGGTAGTTTGATCATTTAACGAAAAATGCTTTTAGATGCATTTTCAATCATTTTACGTCCCATGTTCCGAAAAGGAGTGCACCGTTGGTCTTATTCTTCTTAGTGGTAAAATGGTATGAACTGGACCGAGTATATGTATACCGGAGTATATTAGATACCTATCAATTTAGTATCATTACAGGAAATATGACGTTCCTTCCTTCCCCTTATGAAGACGTAATTATCAAATCTCCAAGTTGAATTCAACCCAACATTCTTACGTCACGAGCTATCTGGGATGACTCGTTGGGAATTATGGCATTGCATGAATTACCAGGTATGAAAGTATATTCCATCTAAATAGTTTCCATGTGAACTTGTTGAATGTAATTCGAACTTCAATGGCGTTAACTCAACAACGTTTCAAACCGTCATTAGTGGCCAACGCGCATTCCTCTCTGGACGTATCATGAAAGGCGTGAAAGACTTATCACTTGACAGGCAGTGATGCAGGCCCTTCAGCCTTAACAAAGTAATTGCTACCCGTCTTGAACGGACCATTCCACTCGTATCTTCCTCTTCGTCCCCTCCAACACGTCATCACCAATTTACCACAGCCACACGATTGTCATTCTACCAACCACCTCCGTCTCCGCTAAATACAACCCTGTCCAAATCGTTCAGATCCGTCCTCGTCTAAACCTTTTGAAATCAAATCTTTTTGTGAGAGTCCAACCCCGTCTTTTGATAACATTTAACCGGTACCGTAAACCTACTGTCAACGTTATTGTTAGTTTTTGTTGTTATTGTAATTTGACTGACCATCAGAACCAGTGATTCAGCGGTTTCCTTGAATCCCTCCATGAGCTGTACAACGATTAGACTATCTCTGATATCTAGGCTTCGCAGCTAGTACATGTGGAGCCCGACGACTGGAATTGTTGAATGAATTTATAATGTGGTTGGCTCCAAGTACGACATGGGCTCACCGTTTTGGTTTATTATTCTGTGAATAATACACCTATGTATTCGCTCAGCAAAAAATTTTTATAACACCTTCCAAAATTTTTTCTTTTCCGTTTCAAGGTGCGTAGATTCCAAAAATGCAATGTCCGTACGCCGTCCGCCGTACGCCGTATCACGTGTACCGGCTTCATTTTCGGTCTAAAAATTCGTTCTTTCGCACACATGCTCTATTTGGGCCCTAGTTGTGTCCCGAAACTTTTCAGCCTGATCGGAATATACCCTGGGGTGTTATGAGTGAAAATGTGTGCAAAAATAGGTACCTACTTTTTGCGTTTTAGCAACATGTTGGTAACACGAGCTTCTGAGGTATCTTTTTCCATGTTTTTGGGAACGAGAAGACCGAATATGAAGTCGATTTTGACCAAAGACGCGGAAATTGAGGTTTTACCAAAGGTTCAGCTCCCAAAATTGGTTTTTTATGAGTCAAAAACCTGGAAAACTGTCTGAAATCACCATCAATGTGTATAATAACATTAGAAAAAGTGTAAACAGGTGAATCAAGACCATTAAATGGCACTACCAATGATCAAAGATGATCTGAAGAAAGAAAAAAAGCGTACCTATTTCATGTTTTGGGGGCCAAAATTGGTGGAAATCATCAGAAATAGCTATTTCAGTCATTCCACATGAAAGAAACAATAAATTTAACAGCGAACAAGAATCTCTAGAACTCCAATAGAATAATAAACCCATGTGACAAGGACTTTGCAGCGTTTTTGACCATGTTAAGGAACACGTAAGTTATTCAGGAAATACCTCGAAACCCTGGTTCATTCAGGGAAATTTTATGGTTCCAGAAAAATTATGTCTCGACATTTTCAAAGAGGAGAAAGTTCAGAGTTTTGGACTCGCTCATAACAAGCTTCGTTTGAACGAACATTGTGCTCCCATCGAACAATTTGCTTCCTGCGTCCCACGGTTCCATACTTTACCGTTCAAATTTAGTTACCATCGATAGATCAACTTGATTTTGCGATGCAGAAAACGAAGTTCCAAGTTTTCTTTACATTCGACCTCTCGGCCAGTCTCAGTCTTTAGGTACGTATATTACTGAACAGAAAAGTAGTCTTACCAGATTGCCTACTGCGTAATAAATGTGAACAAATAATCAGATCTCGGAATACTGCTGTGAAATCGAGTTCATATGCCGTTGGAAATCTGCGAGTCAGGAGAATTTAGATAACTTTAGGTAGGTGAAGCACATGCAATAATTTTCCATAGGATCTGCAGGTTCTTTTAGCGAATTTTCGAAGAAAAGGAAGCTATTGTTCTCGGTCCAAAATTTTTAAAACTCGAATTTCCGAAAGATTTTTATACCAAAATCCGTTTCAGACCATCCTGAATTCCCTGCCGAAAGACACCAAAAATTATATGTATATATCATCATCATCTTCTAAAGGCAGCGCCTTGTCGGTATATATATACATATATTAATTGCTATGCAATTTTAACGCCGGGGGTCATGTGAAAAAAATGTCCTGTCACAATATCCTGTCACAAAAACGCGTCACGCAAAGAGGAATGTGATGAAGATGAGCACAAAGAGGAATGTGATAAAGATGAGCACAAAGAGGAATGTGATAAAGATGAGCACAAAGAGGAACGTGATAAAGATGAGCACAAAGAGGAATGTGATAAAGATGAGCACAAAGAGGAATGTGATAAAGAATTACCAACGTTATCTTTGTTACCTATGAATAACTAGTTACCTACATTTCATGGTAACGTTTAAACAGAATCGTTTTATTTTTTTGTGTGTTGGTGGTGTGTGGGGGGGGGGGGGGTAAATTGCATAGCAAATTCTCCTTTGTTATACGAAGTATAAGAACACATCCTTCGGGGGTGAGGAACGGCGAAGCCGTTCCGAGGGGGCGGAACCCCCTTTGGGGGCCCAGGGGGCTTGCCCCCTGGCGAGGCCCGAAGGGCCGAGTTTATATATATATATATATATATTTATATATATTTATATATATTTATATATTTATATATTTATATATATATTTATATATGTATGTGTCATTCCAGACGATAACTCTCGAAAGAATTGAGATAAAAAGTTCAAATTTGCACGAAAAATCTGTCTTGGCAATCGACAGGCTAAGTTCGAAGATGGGCAGAATGGGGTCACCCTAAGGGGGAGTTTTGGGGAGTTTTAGGCGGGGAAAATTACCCATAAATTCCCAAAATGAAAAAGTCTGACAAGTGACACCTCATTTTATAGGTTTTTGTACGCTGAACACGATGGTGAAATCAGAATTGCGATATCTCATTCCATTCTCAAACTGGAGCACTTTGAAGATGAAGGAACGTGGTTATTTCTTGAGATGTTCTTCCTGCTTCGTCTGCTCTAATCTGATAACGGAATGGGATATCGCAATTCTGACTTCACCATCGTGTTCAGCGTTGGAAAATCTACAAACCGAGGTGTTACTCGGCAAAAAATGGAACAAAAAATTTGTTACGTACCCAATACCTACTCTTCTGGTATTCAAAACATTTTTGATTTCCCCCTCCCTCTCCTTCCACCCCAAATTTTACTTTGCGTAAAACTACTCCTGTTTTAATTTTTTATGGTATCAAGTTGGGAAAACATTGGCCGAAAATTAATTTTCAGAAAATTTTAGGCGGAGGAGGAAGATGCCGAAAACTTCGAAAATTCGCTCTTATAGCCATGCTGCATGACTGTGGTATTTTTTGTTTTTTTTTCAGCAGTTTTGTGGGCTTTAGTGTATGGAATTCGAGAATGGGATCGAAACTTCAGGTAGGTACTACATTATCATGTTGAAGAATGGCGATGAAAAATTTTTCTGCATTCTTCTATTTTATTTGCAGTACCGTGCTATTACCTACCTCAAAGAATCTAGTTTCTAACACATCGTTATTTATTTTAAGTTTTGTGTATTTAAAAAAAAACGTAGCATTGTCTGAAAAATATCTAGTCGAGCCAAAGTAGGGGAATTTCGAGAATTTGATTGGCGGCCACGATGTTACAATCAATTATTGGCGCAGTAAATTGACTATAATCACAAATATTTCGTACTCGTGTAGGTACTTGAATCGTTGGTTACACAACTGAGATTATCTAGTTAGAACTATTCATTTATATGATTATATTTTCTCCATTCACAATTTCCGATTCGATATGAGTGTTTCACCCACCGTTACCCAGTAATTTCCAATAGGATGAGGTTCGACCTGTACTTCCGCCTTCCAGAGATTTATCTTTCACCTCTGAAAGGTAGGAGGCAGATATCTCCACGACGACGCCTGGACTTGGTAGACTTATGTTTTAAGAGCAGTTATTACGGACGGTCTAGGTACTTGAGTTTCACTGCCAGCTCCAATTGGAGCCTTCCCAGTTATAAACAAAACCTTTTAAAAAAACATCTCGCAGGCTCTGCCTGAAAGCCACCGATTTAAGAGAGCCTTACGGGGAATAGATAATGCACCCTGGAAAGAGCGCTAATGGCTTCCCCTCACAAAACCAGTGAGGATAAATGATTTCTGGTTCCCCCGAATGCTCAAGCCATGCATTACTTAACATTCTTGGAGGATTAACATTGAAGTATAAGTTGTACACGTTCGTTATTTGAACACCTTTTGAACCAATTCTCCGTTTTGTACCAAACGAAAACCGTGAAGAGATATTATCTCTTACCTTACATTTCATGTTTCCTTTTTTTCTCTTTGTCACGGTTTGCGTTTGGTACCTACAAAACAGAGAACTGGTTCGAAAGGAATATAATTAATGAATTAATCTGAATGATAATTCATTAATATGAATATAATAAATTAAGGAATAATATGAATATAATTTGAAATATAAGGTCAAATCCAAATTTCTAACCATCTGGATTAGCCTGAAAATGGGATATGATACTGAGGAAAGCCAGGATGGTTCACCACGTCGGGCACTGCACTTCAGTTTGACATCGGTACTCCTGCACTCACTCAACCTGGAATAACAAAAGGGTTTGAGTACATAACTCTAATTACTGTTGTGAATACATAGATTGAATAAGTAGTACTAGTGTTCAGGATAGTACCCGAATTACATCCATATATCCAGACAATTTGGATATCCTTGAGGATACCTGATTCAAGATGGGTTGAGTGAGCAACGCGTGATCAACGTACTCAGAGGAAGATCAGGCTGGGTTCACATTGACGTGTAATCGACGTAAAACGCACAAAACTCAAACTCGTAACTGAATTTGTTTGGCTCATCAGGTTTACGCTTTTTACTGGATAAAAAAATCCAGATATTTACGCACTTTTCGGATCTGCGCAGGCGGAAGCTGGTGCACAGGCTTTATCTCTACGTTTACGCGCTTTACGACCGTGCCAAGTATTGTCCATGTGAACGGTTTGACGTTTTTACGCGAACCTTTACGGCCTTTGCGTTTTACGCGCTTTACGTCGATTACGCGTAAGTGTGAACCCAGCTTCAGATTTCGATTCGATCATTTCCCTCACACCTACCAGTTGCCGCACCGCCCTCGGTTGGGAAGAGGGGCGTCGAGATTCGAACCGACGAACCGATGTCGCCGTCCCAATGCCAACCACCATGTGACGGAGAGGCGCGGCGACCGCTCACCATAAATGCCCGAAATAAGTACCGAAAATATGTGCATATTGATGGTCCTGGCGATTAGGATATCAGCGTAGAAACAAACGTCAGAGTACGTTTCAGTTCGTGGATTTGCGCGGTTTGGAACAAAGCAACAAGTGGAGCATTGAGTAACATGCACTAGGATATTTTCCGTAATAATAATTTACGTACCTACCTCTGCCAAAGCTAAATTTGTTTTCTTATTGCGCAGGGAAAATGAATATTTCATCTCACTGTATAGCCCAAATGAGATTGGTTTTATAGAACTTTATCAATTATCATGATACCTCATTAGGCATATTCATTGACACATATTTTCGAATTAACTGCCTTTTCGATTGTTATAAATTCTCTGCTGCCCTATACTTCAAAAACTATTCTATTATTTTTATTTTTCACATTATTTTTCCTACAAGGTTTTAGCAGTAAATTTGTAGGATTACCCTGATCGTTGCTTACTTGAATTTTTACTGTGGCTGACGATGAATGAACTGATAAACTTCACTAATTAAAGAAGTATTGGCCTACTGTTAATACCTCTGGCGAGAAAAAAAAAACAATAGGTACATGAAATAAAAACAAAGGTGCAGTTCGGGTCGGCGCCGTAGATTTTTTTTTGTGAAAACGTGGAGGCAATATCATAATTGTTTCGTATTATTTTGTCATTTAATTATCACTCTGTTTATATAGTGGTTACACTGAGTAGTATGATGGTTACAGAATAGATAAATCACAAGTTTATCGCATGTAGCAGGTGGTAGCTGTGGTTAGGCTTACTTATTGGATTCCTTTTGGCATTAGCTTTCCTCTGACTGAAGTGTCTCTATATTTCCGACTCCTATCATCCCGAGCATATTATGAACAGTTAGGTATGTTGTAAATTTCGGTTTAATACCAATTTTCACTTACTTTCCGGCAAATATCTTTGGCCTCATTTTGGGTCCTAGTAGTGCTTCACGAGCTCCTCATGACACCCGGATCAATGTCCTAGCTAAACGCGTTTCCACGCTACAGTAATTTATAGCTTAACAAAACGCTGCAAAGTCCTTGTCACATGGGTTTATTATTCTATTATTTTATTGGTCTACAGAAATGCTGGCTGTTTATTTATAGTTTCTTTCATGTAAGATAATTGAAATAGCTATTTCTGGTGGTTTCCAAAAATTTTGGCCCTCAAAACTTGAATTAGGTTCTACGCTCCTTTTTTCTTTTTTTTCAAATTACCTTTGATCATTGATTGTACCATTTAATTGTCTTGATCCACGTGTTGACACTTTTTCTAGTGTTATTATACCAATTTATGGTGATTTCAGACGATTTCGCAGGTTTTTGACTCATAAAAAATCAATTTTGGGAGCTGAACATCTGGTACAACCTCAATTTTCCACTCCTTGGCCAAAATCGACCTCATATTCGATCTTCTCGTCCCCAAAAACATGGAAAACGATACCTCAAAAGCTCATGTTACCAACATGTTGCTAAAACGCAAAAAGTACCTATTTTTACACACATTTTCACTCACAACACCCCTGGGTGTATTCCGATCGGGCTGAAAAGTTTCGGGACACAACTAGGGCCCAAACGGAGCATGTGTGCGAAAGAACGATTTTTTTAGACCGAAAATGAAGCCTGTACACGTGATACGGCGTACGGCGGACGGACATTGCATTTTTGGAATCTGCGCACCTTGAAACGGAAAAAAAAATTTTGAGGGGGTGTTATAAAAATTTTTTGCTGAGCGAATACATAGGTGTATTATTCACAGAATAATAAACCAAAAGGTAATTCATGCCCATGCACCTACACTGGTACGATGATATCACAGGCAAAACAAATACTGTGCGACAAACACGTGCAGACATGACCTGTAATGAGCGAATAGACGTTTTCACGTCAAAAGACGCATCATCATGAGTTTTGTTGTGTGTACATAATATAATTAAATTGTGGTGGGAGGGGGTTGTATTCCACTATCTTTTTGGTGAAGTCAGTGAAGACATTTGAAGAAAAATAGCCATTGTTCTATAAAGAACAGTCCAAGTAATAGTAACCTAAACCTAATAAATATTAAACCTAAGGACTGCCTGGTTTGTCTTCTCCCAAGTTATCGTTTACTATCTCGTATCTTAATTTCAACCTTTTTTCGAACTCTGCCCGAACTTTATAGTTTCCCTGTATAGAGGAAGCAACCTTGACAGCAAAACAGCCTGTAATAAACTAGATGGCGGGGTAATAAAGCCATAAAGTTGAACGTGGATAAAAAGACAACTTAGAGCTCCTGAAAAGGATGGCACTAAAACCCATTCTCAAAGGAGGGACCCTCCTGGACTTGAGGCTGCTAGTTGGTCTGTTATAGGCTTTCACGTACCTATTTATCTGTCATGTTGATCGCAGGTGGAATGTGACTATGTAACTCACTGCTTCAAAATGTTCATTTTGAGTGATGGGAAATGGATCGTCTCAAGTACCTAGTATAGCTCCCCATAATACATACGTGTGCATTCCAAGTATCATCATCAGACACCTTCAAAATGTGATCTAATTCGGAAACTTTGATGTTCCATAATAAATAATAAATAATAAATAAATAACAATGTAAATCAACAATATGAAATAGGACAGTAAGAGTGTTCCGTGGTGCCATAAACAAAGTGATCGAATAAGGAAGAATAGGAACAAATTGGTAGGAAATCGCAGCCGCCAAAATTGATACTGTATAATATACGTGTATAATAAAAGCCGAAGAGGAGTAGGGGGATGATTATTGAATCAGAAATCGAGCAGTTATTCAATTTTATCATTAACACCCTTCCACAAAATTTACACATAATATTTATATAATATTTAGAATATTTACAAAGGGGCAAAGGTGGTATTCAATTAATTGTATTCCATGAAGCATTCATTTGGATTCGATAAATTCTTACGTGTCCCCGCTACAGTACCTACCACTAATTTTTTTTTTTTAATCCGCAAATTCGGTGAAACGTGAACAAAACCACCCGATGGCCCAATTAGTCATTACAAAAAGGCAACACGTCACCTGATAGATGGACCCGTTTCTTATTATCTGGCCCTCAAAACTGGAAGCTCCCAAGCCCGAAAGTACATTTAAAAGCCACCGTTCGGTAACCTTCGGGAAGGAACGCTGCCTTGGAATTTGTGAAACAAGCTAAGATAAAAGTTAGGTAGTACCATATTTTTCACGCTTTACCAAACCCCTCCGACTCAATCTTTGAAAAGTTTATTTATTCACATGAGAGAGGGTGGTGAGGTTGAGTGGATATAATCGATTTTTTGTGCAGTCATCGACCGGGGCGAGACGCTTTGCTGATATATCGCTCGGAAAGGCGGAGGATGGATAATGTAGATATCTCAAGCGGAAAAAGGAGTGGGGGATCATTAAGGGGTTCCCGAAATCCTCTAACCTAATGCCGGCTATAAATCCTGGGGTGGAGGGCGCCATTAACGAGTACCGGGTTGAGAGGTGGTCATCCTGAAGAACGAACGTCAATTGGGACAAGATAATAACAAAAATATATGGGACAACCTCGGAACAAACAATATTAGGCATAAATCTGAAAACCTCTTCATAATTGTAGTCTCGGGGTTAGTAAAACGTATTCGATGCCGGCGTCGCGACTTTTAATGCCGGGTTTCCCTCTACGCATTCTGTACCGTTTTCTTGGCGGATTATGGGCTCAAAGGGTCGTGCTGTTCTTCTAACATCAGGTGTAACATCGATCACCAGGTGTAAACAACGGTCTGTGTGGCTCATGTCGAAGAGTTATTTGCAATACCTGCCTGTATCGGTGCCGCGTTTGGTCTGGCGCCTGCATTGAGACATCCGTTCTTCTCTTCTTCTTGTCCGTAATGATTTAGTAACTGACAACGTTACAAACAAAGATCCTAAACTAGTGCAGTTCCGTGAATTGTAAACTGACTAACTGGATTATCTGTAAGGTCCTTGAAATTAGTTGGGCATTAACTGGAAGAATTATATGTAGAGGTAAAATCAAGTTTATAAAACTTGACTACTAAAACTAAGACTTGCCCAAGCAGGTTTATAGGTATTGCCTACTTCTCTATGTGCAGTTGGTTTTCGTTCGTCGAATAATCGAACTATGTGCGAGTATACACAGTGCATAATGATGAGTTGGCTGTAGAGATGAAATAATAGAGTACGTTGATTGTTGAGGGTCGGTCAAATCGTCTAATGTACATCTCTTGAATGACTCTCAACAATTTCCCTACTCTATGGATATACAATGAATCACCATGGCAAAAATTGATAACTTTGGGTGAGAAATTTGTAGGTACTTGAATCTTACATAGTAGGCACCTAACCAATGATGTTTGCAGGTTCTCAGTCTTACTATATTCTACTTTCACGTCTGTATTAGTTCGCATTTCTATTTAGAAAGGTTTTTTACGTTCAGTAAAATACTTGTGTGTGGTACCGAACGGTAGCTGCTATAATATGTTTACAATTCCCTCACAAACTTTTCTTTTTGCTCCCTCATTACCGGAAGATAGGGAAGCCTTGGATTCGTGATTGAGCAAAAAAAAAATTATGTCCTCCAAAATGAAAATTTCCACTACCATTTTGCGTATCAGACATCAAGAAACATTTTTATTTTCGTGTCTGTCTGTCTGTAGTCAATTCCTTGTAACGCCCGAAATAATGGTCGAAATGGGCTGAAATTTAGAGGGTATGTGCGGGTTGGCTCGCAGATGGTCCCACACCAAAATCATTGAAAAATTACTGTAACTTTCTTAAGCGCATGCGCAAACGTGAAATAATTGAAACTCCCATAACTATCTTAAATATCGTTGAAATGAGTTCAAACGTGGAGGGTCGATCAGAAATAATGCTTAGTTCCATAAAAATTTCATTGGAATCGTACTGTAACTTTCGTCTGCGCATGCGCGAACATGAAATGTTGGCCATTTCCTTGTAACGCATCTAACTACGGGAAAAATAGTCGTAGAGAGCTGAAACTGCCCAACTAATTCTGTTAGTCCATTTGACCCGAGTGGTTTAGTCATCAACCCATGCATGGATCCACCATCTGTCCACTGAATGAACCTACCCAACTATTCTATGCGTTGATGTGATTCAAGTGAGAAAGCTATACTGCCTACTCGAATTGGCAAACGTTTTTAATTTTTCTAGATAATGAGTATATCGTAATAATATGGAAGTTACGTATATAGGCACTGGCAACTAGCAAGAAATTTAGCGAAGTCTTGAAGCTCGATTATTGAACATTTGTGTGGATGTAATACTAGAAGAAATTCACCAAGGAAAAACAAGCATCTCGGTCAGTTTTAATAACCACACATTTACGACCCACAACATTTCATAAACCTTTTTTTTTTTGCGAGAGAGGGATTATGGGGGAAAAAACCAGCGATCAGACCCCCCTCAGCCGTTTTTATCCCCTGAAACACGATCGCATTGCGAGATAGCTCCGTACGCAATCCGACTTTTTAATGGGGGAACGTCATGTACTTGGATGTGACTGGTCATATAGTCGCTAGGGAAATATCGAGTCATATTTACTACACAGTTACGGATGACATGTTACACTTACAACTTTGCGTCGGGTTTATTGCTGCTTGCCGGGGCCTAAAAGACCCCGCGACGAGATCCCTGGAAAAAGGAAATTTACGAGCGCGGAGGTAATTTGAGTGGTAGGTTAAGCCGTATAATTTAAAGTAACACTTCCCTTCGGTTGTACGTTGAAGTTCATAAAACGGATGACTTTGACTAATAAGTGCATTCCCCCCCACCAATTCAACCCGTTTTTCGTTCTAATGTCTATCCTGAATCAACAGTTCCTTCTGAAGATTTCCTTTTCGGTCGTTCGGTGTTCTTTCACTGTCTTCGAATGACGGTAGAACCCATTGCAAAAGTTGTAAAGTTTTACAAACCTCATTACCCACCTCATTATTATAAAACGTTCACGTCTTTTACGATACACCATATAAATGAGAGAAAAGGTAGATAAAATTATATTCTGTGTAGAATGAGTCTAACTGGAGCTGTTAAGCAATTTTTGCTTCCTGACTGCCGAAGGTTTTTCTTAACTTTCTTTGTGATTTGTCTGTATTTTAGGGTTATGCTGAAAAACGTGGGAACTTTCAGACAAATTCGAAAAATCATGGATACACGGCTTGAAAACTCAAGTCGATCTCACGAAAAATTGTATTGTGAAGATGGGTTCCGATGGACAAAAATGCTAACTTTTGAAATTTCATAAGGATGGCGCAAATACTTCAGGTATCCCTACCTACGCCATGGGTTATGTCCGAAATCTGAACAAAATTCCCTGTAATAATGTAGCATCACTTGGTTTTGTCTCGAAAATCACCAGTTGGAATCACTGTTCGCCAGCGAGGGGCCGTAAAAATGCAGTGCTCCCATTGCTCACATCCAAACGTCAGGAGCTGGTAACCATAAAATTCAATATTTTCCCACAGACTGACAGCTCCAATGGTCTTAGTGAGGTTTTGATGAATGATTTGCAGACAGCAAAATCGGCTGTTTGTTAAACTCAAAAAAGTCGATGTCCAAACAGCTCCAAAATTGTTGTATCCTGAGAGCAACATACTCGTAAATCAGCAGATTTTGATGAACGTTCCTACCTTTGGATCGGTGTAGGGAAGTTGATTTCTGACAAGACTTTAAATGTTTTATTTTTTCAAACAAGGAGAAAACGTTGAAATAAGAACTCAAAGGGATAACATTTACTGAATAGTACAAGGATTTTGTAATACGTGGGGAATACTCCTCTATTCCGCTGTTCTTGAAGTTGATAGATATGTGATGTGTATCTATATTTAAAGCGGAAAAACGAAAACTATGGAAACGGGTATTCAGACGAATTCACGTCCATTTTATGAACACTTGGATTCCCAGATTCACTGACGTATAGGTATGCTAAATCATAGAATCCGCATGCTCCTAAGAAGGTTAAATCTATCCCACCGCCTGAACCGAGTTGTAGGTATAAAGTTGAAAACGTTAACTGTGTTAGCGCGCGTCTTCGTTAAAAATGGATTAGTACCTATGCCTTTTAGTAAGAGTAGGTTATATTATGTACCAATCGAGTTACCAGCCTATCAAACCGCCCGATGTCATAGTCATTTCTACGTCATTAATCAATATTGAGGATACTTGTGAGATCATAATAATCTTGACAGCCGAGTAAATCCCAAGCGAAGGTCGAGTCCGAGGTCGAGAAGGGCACATATCCGTCCTTCGTGGTCTAAATCATGAATCAAATTCCTAACGATGCCGTGGAAAGGCACCAATGCTTTGATGTTGGAGCGACTGATTTGTCAACCACAATGAGTCCACTCTTTAGTACATACGTTGCTAATTGTATGGATGATATTTTTGCTAGTGACGTGCGAATCCCTCCTTCGATAGTCACTGATACGGTATGTTTTAAGGCTAAAATTAAAGTTGTACTGCTCAGAGGAAAAACAAATTTTGATAGCAGTTCATTTATGGTCGCAACCCACAATACATGGCTGCTTTCAAATTTCATAAAACTCGGTCAAATAGAATCGGATATGTTGAAGTAGTGGTTCGTGATTTCATATAAGACTATTATTTTTGAACTAAAATACATGTATCATCAAAATATCGGCTTGATTAGATCCTTCATTCATTAGGATGTGGTGGCATAAGAGTGTAAATCGATAAAGTAACAGGCAAACAAGGGACTGTTTTCGTTGTATAGGTGTGTAGGCGTGTGAAACGAAGAATGCGAGGGGAAACTTTAAATGTTCTAGAAGGTGTGGAGTGGAAACAAGAGTGCTTTGCTATAGCATACAAGCGAATTTGATGTGATTAGATTTCAAGTTGACATTTGCTGTCATCATGTTACAAATGAAGGACAGCTCAAGGGACTCCGCAGAACTGAGATTCATATTCGTGAAAAATGCGGAAGTTGGAGTCTAATTGTGACTGTTACAACGTTCCTGTGGTGCATTGTACCCATAGTTTCTTCATTTGAAGAAAAATCTCTTCATTTGAATATTCATGAAAGTGATTGAGAAGTAAGGATTATCAGATCCTGTGTAAAGATTGGTGACGTGTTGCATTTCCAGTATTGCTTCAAGGTACACGATAGGTACAGGTGTGCATCAATAAATCGTTGATCAAGGAAGAAAACATGATAGACCGAACGTTGAGGCGGGAGGGAGAATTCCAAGGTGATGGCCCATAGAGACGTTTATCACCTGGGTGCTGTCATTTCTTCCGTAATTAAACGACAATATTCATTACCGATGCGGCGAATGTTGCAACAGATGCGGGAGACTTGACAACGAGGCATGCATTACCAGCGGTAATCGAGAAGGCTTTCATCACAGGACAATTGAAATGTTGAAAACTGCAATCGTGATAGGACGATGGACAAACGTGATGGATACCGATGCCTTTGATAAAGCCCGTCCGCACCGGGCGAGCAAATAATGATTCGCGAGCATTCCCGAATGCTCGGAAACACTTGTTCGCCTTCCAGTCCACATCAGACGAGCGTTCGCATTCTTAATATTATGTTCGTATGTGTTCCCGCTGACTCTGATGTTCTTGACGGCTCTCAATGAGGAATACCCAAGACTTCTGCTAATATTTTTAAATGAAAGTAGGTTCCATTCTGAACAATTTGAGACCAACCGTACTCTCCTGTGGTGAAAGTTCTTTTTCTATGAGCTTTCATAGTTTCGGCAACAAATTACATTGCACCCCTCCCGCCTATGCGGGGCCCCTTGTTGCCGAAACTTTGAAAGTTCATAGAAAAAGAATGATTCATCGTAGGAGAGTGCGGTTAGTCTCAAATTTCCTAGACTGGAACCTACATTCATTGAAAAATATAAACGGAAGTCATGGGTACTCCTCACTGCGTCCACACCGGGCAAGCACAACGACGAACACCCTTTGATGTACCGACTCCAAGCGGGAATGCTCGCGAATATCCACACCACAGAGCATTCGCATTCGCGGTGTGGACGCGGCTTTATGTGATGTACCATAGGACAACCAAAACGGAAGTAAATATAGGTACATCAAGTTCACGTTATCATGTGTTTTCATGTGCGTTTTATGTCTGTGCAGGAGGATTTGCTGATACATGGTGACAGCATGTACGACATGATCGATAAGCAGGATCACCAAGGCATCCAAAGCGAGCTGCTGAGGTCAGCCAACACCCCAGGAGACGACACGAGGATATTCCTTTGCCGCATGAACGTCTCAAGAAACGCGAGACGGCAAATGCGGTTCGGCGACCAAAAGGTACGTGTTACTTTCTTTGTACAGATTGGTTTCTAATACCCACCTACTTCCATACTTCTCCACAAAAAAAAATATCTTTGTGTTACTTCCAATGCTACCGACGGGAAATCGCCCGTTTCCATCTACCCGGAGTCCATGCTATGCTCGTTTCATCTTGCTTTCGTATGTATAATCTTGCTTACCAGATAGATATGTACACCACTTAATCCATTTATGTATATTTACGAAGAGCTAGGAAAATATCAATCAGACTCAATGGATAATTGATTTTTCCAAATGGGTCTCTACTTGCAAACTCCCGTTTCCACGAAGAAGGGGGTCAAAAACCCCAAAAAAGTGCTTATGAACGGTTGAAATGAACGGTTCAATTCAAAACTCTTTTGTTCGCCAAACACTACACAAATCGACTTTCGTAAACAAAACTCAACCTGCCTCACGGCAAGATTTCTTCCATATTGCTTCAGAGGTGATGCTGGAAACACACAGTTTTTTATGATATTTGAACAAAATATTTTCCTTCTCATTGGATGACTGACTCATTATTCATCAATTTTCTCAATGAATTAAAACTTTATACCGACTTCACTTCAGAAAGAAGCGGAGCTTTTTTAAAAGATCTTACTCGCACGCTATTAAAAATATTATGAGCCTTATTTTGACGTGATGGACCGTGTCATATTTGAAATTGAAGGTTTCCCCCTGCTATTAGGCAGTTACGCCAGTCGTTTCTAATAACTTGAAAGTTCGACTCAAATAAGCTGTAGTTAGCGACTCAGGCATTCCCTACATCTTAATTGAATTCCGCAACCTCCACAGGTAGATCTTACATCTAGATTATAGGATCTGCAAAGCCGATGACGTGTTTTACAGCTTTTAGGAAGGATGATAATCGGTTAGTTATGAAAATTGTTTGACGTTAAGTGAAATGTGATGGAATCGACTGAAAACGGATAAACAGTTTCAGCATTAAGGTATTAGGAGAATGTGCTATTTCAGTAAGTGTCTCCTGTTTCCGCAAAAGGTCGAGCATGGATTATGATGATTGCGTGGCACTAGCTGCTTTTCAATATTCCAAGTCCTCGTTTATTTCAAGGCCGGATTAGTACATTTTAAAACAAGTGTTTCATGTAGGTATTCAATATTGACTACATTGGTCTAGAGGTCTAGACGCTAACTCGGTAGAGTACAGCCAGAACAGTCGAATAGATACATAGTTTCTTTGGTAGATTCAAAAGCACAATGAAATTGGTTCGCCAAAGTTGCAAGCGACATGTACCCTTCACGGTAGTTATGTTGTTAGTAGTACGATACTGAAACTTGATGTAAAAGTTGGATCAAATTAAAAACTATGGATAGTATCGAGGTGTACGAGTGCGTTGTGCTCTTAGGGTATAATTCGCCGTCAAAAATGATCTTTTGAGAAAAATTAATTAGCAGGAAATATACTAATTTTTCAAGATGTATAATATTTTACCCTGTTTCCATAAACATTTTGTAGCTGTATCGTGTGACTGTCAGTATGTTACTAAATCTCGCTCCTGAACTTGAACCAGTTCTGATAAGATTTCTCTGCCGTGGTTGAGTACTTCGAGATGTTGAATGGATATGATATTTCCTGTATTTTTTAATTGATTTTGTATGATACTTTCGGAATCTCCTCCATCATGAGTATAACACAATATTTCCTGAAAACCCTATCATAAACCGTAAAGTTGTCCTCATATATTACGTTAGTTCGTTCTAGCTAGGTAGGTTCTTTGTGAAATCAGCTAGCGCAGGAGGGTAGTCTACTAACCAACACTACCTAATCTATGTATTACGTGAAGATAGAATAATGTGGGGTCCACTTCTCAAAGGCCAGAGACCTTTCAATTATTCTCGTCGATATCACAGTTCCAGAGGTGGGAATGTGGGGATAGCAATCTCAGCAGCCCAATCCGAATGCCCCTCTAACCTTTCTTGATAAGGATCACACTGTCTTATCTGGGGATCTTGATTATTGCGGTCCTCCTCGTCCAATGGGGTGGAGGAATATCTGAATAGATTTCACTCCTTCGCCGTTATGTGAAGTCGTATGTTCATTTAGTTCCGTCCATTTTGTGAAAGCGTATTGGTACTTGAGTATTAAACGGAGGCCACCATTACGAAACGCGCCGCGGCACTTACAGAAGGTTAAATTGTTATAGATGTTGTAGTAGAACTATTCTAGTATTGTTGTGAGTCGAGCGTTCCATTACATTCCACTAACCGAAAAGTATCTACCGAAAAGTACCTACTGCTCGCTGCCGCTCGCATTGTCAAGCGATCTGGATGCTCGCTAGCGCTCGCATCTCAAAAAAGATAAACAATCCCAGAAACTATCCCGTGAATGAGCAGGTTGTTTGGGACTTCTGAATAGATTAGTGGAATGTAATGTTAGGTATAAAATACCAGAAAACAAGACAAGTAGAGCTGGGACGGTGGGCTCTTGACTGGGGGGGGGGGGTATAACCGAAAAGAACCATATTTACTAACCAATACTAGCAAAAATATTATTGATTTCTGGTGAGCCACCGGTAGGTCTAGTAATACCTACTTAGGGATATTAGGTGTACCTACATTGTATACCTATACTTAGGTATATACCCCCTCAAAACTAGTGGCCTCCGTATAATACCTAAGTACCAGCGTATTCGCCAACTACAAATGCAAACTTATCTGTGGTGCATCTAACGTGAAATCGTACCTAACTTTGATTAATGGATAATATCCTTGAGATATCCATTGGATATCTTATTCATAACTGATGCCCCACCGAAGTAATATTAACTGTGAATTGATTGATAAAAACGCTGCAAATTATTACGCAACCGTTTATTATTTACCTGTATTGATGGCCGTTCTGCGTAATCACTGTTTTCTGTTGTCAATACCTACCCTCGTGCTTCCTCCATGTAAACCCTAAATCGAGTACTATATATACTAAATGCGGTGGATTCAAGAATTCTGCCATTAATTTTTTTTAATTCATGAAGCATAACGTTCTTTCAAGCTAAAAAGTACCTACCTCTTATCAACAAAATCCAAAATAACCATCATTCTTCAAATGAAATAATATCACAGAACAACCTACTCGATTTCGTACAGCCACGCTTCACAAGTGCCAACGACATGAAGTATCGTCATGGGATTTTGATTAAATTCACTTAGGGTCGCCTATACCCACAAATACTCTCCTAATTCCGACCGTTCGTCCGTGCAGTTATGCGTGTTACAAGGACCTCATGTTTGCACTTGCTCATACAGAAATTTGAATATTATTAGAGTAGGAATTTGATAAAATACAGGCACCTCCAGATTAACTTCTCAGTATACATATTCTTTCGTAATGAAACATAACCAAGATTGCTCTCAAATCCTTCCGTTAGGTAGACCCGGAGGCTTGGGTTGTCAAGTTGAGGAATATATGCCGTCGAGCGATTTGGAGAATATAATATAGCAGTGGATGAAGTGAAGCAAAAGAAGAGACTTGACTGATTGATTTTGAATCCCAGCTGGTGCGTAGTGCACCTCCTTTCTCGTAGAATGAATAGATCGTCACAAAATTACACCCTTGTACCATCACTTGTTGACAACGATTCTTCCTGACTTTTACGTGAATAAGGGAGCTATTGAAGCTATTGAACATTGGTGGACAAATTGGATTTGATCGTTGAGATTCCGCATGTTAGACAAGACTGGGGGTGCGTCGTCAATAAAATACAGAGAAGGAATGATCAGCTCAGATATTATATTATGTTCGACGGTGAGCTCACATGTTCGGGCCCGCCTCCTCCGCCCGACATTACAGCTGTTTTTTATGCAACTGGCAATTAATTAGTTTAAGTTAGATGGGTGTTCGCTAAGCTGTTACACATCAAGGGGAGAAGTCACGAACTGGGTCGGCGTTATGTTTTCAGAGACTGATCGGTCGTCTTCAATCGCGAAACACTTCCACCACCAGGCTCCTCCCTTGCCCTTCTTTCTAGAGGATTTATCTCCTAGGGGGTTCTGATTGATGGCGTCCCAGTGATTGAAAGGCATTCACTTTGTAAGTACCCAGATACCGCCCTGGTCAGTGCGTAAACGGGCCCATTAGTGAAGTATCCTTTTTTCTGTTACTCTGAATCGTGGTTTTCTTCAACCAATTATTAGCTTCAGTCTTGCACTAATATCCAACTACTGCCGAGTTACTATTCACCCTGTCGTTCACAATAATGGCTTCACCCGCCGAAACTTGAACTCAACGGGGGATGCAGTTTTGACCTCACAATCAGATTCGTGTTAACAAACCTCTTCGCCGTGCCAAATTTCAGCATCGAATTCCTTCACGCTAAGACCAGAACCGTCGGAAAGGTGACAACCTGGCGTGAAACTGGTGAAAAACTGGAGTAGCGTCAGAACGTTTGAGATTCTGCTACTTCCTAACCATCCTAAATATTCATGTTCCACATATATCAGATATTATACACTTCAGACGCTATCAGACCGCGCATGCGTAGAAACCTATCCAAATTTGTCGGAACCCGATGATATTATGAGCTCATTTCGCCCACCCTTACTATTCTATCTCATTGGAAGCATTCTTTTGTATAGTTATGAGCGTATGAAGGGTATGGGATACAGACCGGTGATCTAGACACAAATCTTGCAAACAATCCTTGGCAGTTTCTCATCACGGACGTCAAAACTATTTAAACGGCCCAAGCTTTAGATGCAATTCGCAGCAATGCGAAAGAAACAAATCGAAGTCCAAACGACTTGAGAGTATGCAAATGAGAAGTGACGTCAACGAACCGTATCTCCTCCATCGGCTCGCTTCTTGGAACCCGGATTGAACGATTTCCAAGATTGGCATAAATTATCATTGGTTGTTTTATTATTTCGAGCTACTTGGACGATTGTCACACACTTAAATCCTCTTATTACCCGATTTCTAGAGCGTTCGAGAAAATATCCATCTCGAAATGGTATCCGTGGCAATCTCTGGAGCAGTTTGTTGTTCGGCGGATTGCGCAGGATAGTGAAAGGTGAGGGTAGACCTGATAAGAGGAAAATCTAAAAAGGAATCATCTGGCATAGCTGTATACGTACGTAGGTACAGTGGAGTCCCACGGCTCCAGCCTCCATTTCCTGACAATATCGTTGCTAACCAACATCTGATGTTGTTAGTTTTAATTTTGAATTTAAAAACACAGCTCCACACATTAATAGGATGCATAAATACCTGCCATTTATTGACTCTCCGATCCACCATTGATTAACTAAGAGAAAGACAGTGAGGGAGAAGGAAGGAACTAGCGAATCCGACGCTGGTTAAGAGCGATTCCACTAATATTGTAATAGGACAGGATAGGAATAGGATAGGTTCTAAGAGGGCTGTAATTACGATTGAAATCAGATTATATAGTAGTTAGAGAGGGTCAGTTTATTGACTTTGGTCTAACTGCATTCGGACAGCAAAGTATACGCTCCTGGACCCCAGTCCACAATTCTTTTGGATAAATTAAGATATTGTAAGAGTGAAGTGCCTTGATTTGCTATCATCACCATGAATCACTGCAGTTGCCTCTTGATGTTCCCTGGAGCACACGTTATTTCCATACCTCCGGGCGCTAAATGTTCTCATGCCGGCGGGACTCCGGATTTAATGGGGCGTAATTAAATTGCACCCCAAGGACGCACCTGAGATAAAAGTGGGTGTTTTCATTGCCAGATTGCCCATTTGAAGTAGCGAGCTAACGGCAAAAGGCTGAGGATCCGAACAGAAACCTTCGCGCAAGGGCGTGTGTATAGGATTTATTTATTAGCGCGCTGACAACAACGTGGAGAGTGCTTTACATACAAATGATTCATAACAGTTGCACTCAACTTGTTTTTACCTCCGCATAAATCAACGGTAATATTGTAATCCTGGGCACAACTGATTGTCATGAGCTTGCGATGGAATCGTTGTTAGCCCGAAGGATTTTCCAAGTTGGAATGTGGATTAGCAGATGTGAGCAGGTATCGCTAGTTTCGAGCCGTGAAATCCAAATGCTATCTGCATCTGATGATCGTTATTCTGACAGCTCGAAGGCAATAAATTAATCACCGAATGATTCCTTGATACTTTCGTTCCTAAGATCGACAGATATGAAATGCCGACCGGTTGAATTTCAAGGCACTTCGTTTGAAAGCATCTTCATTTAAAACGTGTTGGCACTAGCTTACTTGCATGTTTTGGATAGTGCGTACTATTTTCAAGATGGTAGTGAATGTAAATCGTAATTTTCATGTCGAAAAGTGTCGGTTTAATTAACAACTAACAAGGATGAATGACAATATAGAGAGGAGCCCCGAATAGCTGAGAAAGCACACAAGCTGATGTTCTCTCCATTCAGCCTGGGATGTTGAAATTTCGCATGGTACAGCTTGGTAGGAATGACGTGACGGAGGCGTCCTGATCAATTTTTCGGTGTAAGCGTTGAGAAACATGTGATGTGGTGCTTGATGAACAACTTTGTAGTGCAAATTTCTACCTACTTTCAACTCAATCATTGGGGTGCAAATACTGTAATTGACCACATATATGGGGTGGGCAAATAGATACTTAAATAGAGAAGGGCCACGTGGGGCGTTTTATTGCGAACCTTTGTAAATATTGAGACGTATTTCAGTCCTTACAAGTTACTGAATTTACTGATGGCACATCTCAGGGGATGGAAATTGCTCCGCTACACCGACTTGTAAAACATTCGAAGGGCACAAAACGAGTTGAATTAGACCGATCGAACCACGGATAACTGTCAGTCGGAATGACATGAACGGGGACTGAGAAAAATAGAAATACACATGTGAGTAGAGCTCCGAGCACTATGGAACAAGTCCTTGGTTGAGCGTAATGACACCGACTTCCCACGGGCCCCTCCCCCAAACATCGTCCTCGTTGATTATAGAGAGATCTGGCAATCGTAAACTGGCCCTCTGGGAAGGATAACGATGGACAGGGACTGTTTGCTTTTCTCAAATCGGCATCTCCACCCGGTCAGTTGTAGATGCAACATTCCTTCGTAATGGAATCAAAGGGTCACGGAGCTATGGTTAACTGTTTACACCCCCTCATTATTTCCTCTTACCTCCCCCACTTTCTTTCTTTTTTTGTGCCTCTTCTTCGTCTTCTTCTTCAGCTGAATATCCGGAATACGACCTCATCCGTCATCTCGGACTCGGACCGAACCGATTGATAGGATTGCGAGAAAATCTCGAGTTGAATCATATTTGGTACATGAGAAAGATGGTTCATGGGAAGAAAAAACGTCTGCCAATTCGAGTAGGCAGTACAGCTTCCTCACCTGAATCACATGTACCTTATAGAATAGTTGGGTAGGTTCATTCAGTGGATCAGGTATCCGTGCATGATTTTGATTCGGTACCATCTGCGATCCAACCCGCGCTCAAAATGCCAGCTCTCTACGACTATTTTTCGCATAGTTAGAAGCCTTACAAGAAAATTGTCAACATTTCATGTTCGCGCATATGAAGACGAAAGTTACAGAACGATTCCCTTGAGATTCATATGAAACTATCAAAGTATTATTCCTGGTCGACCCTCCAAGTTTTAACTCATTTCAGCGATATTTAAGGTAGTTATGGGCGTTTCAAGTATTTCACGTTTGCGCATGCGCAGACGAAAGTTACAGTAATTTTTCAATAATTTTGGTGTGAGACTATCTGTGACCCATCCCGCACCTACCCCCCAAATTCCAGCTCATTTCGATCATTATTTCGGGTAGTTATGGGCGTTACAAGGAAACCACAGACAGACAGACACGGAACCAAAAATTTTCCTTGATGATGGTGGTTGAAGTGAACATTTCAATTTATTTTGGATGACAAAAATTTTTTGTACTCAATCACGAATACAAGGCTTCCCTCCCTTCCGGTAGTGAGGAACGAAAATATTGTACTCCAAGGAAATGAACGTCTGCCAGTGTGGAAATCACTTCAATTCCGATTTATTAGGACCATCCTCAGTTCAACTCCGTAAACATTAATAATTATTATTGCTAGCAATTTTTGGTGGAAAATGTTGTTGTAGACCTGGTTTTATAAGCGATACAAGGAGTCGCATTCGCTTGCGCAAATTAAATTCCTGGTAGAGTTTTGTTAAAATTCATGTTGTCCTACTCGTATGTCTTCAGACTTTCAGCCACAGCCATCTCCCAATTTTAATCAAAACCGGGACAGAGTTTTGCTAATTACATACATACGTTTGTGCATGTATAATAATTCACATTGGTATTTATATTGTACTGTTCGCAGGTTGTCCTTGTTCAAGGTCACTACCTGTCTTTCCTACCCCTCTGTTCGAGGAACGAGCCAGTTTTCCTGGCAACCTGCACCCCCGTCGCGATGCCAGAAACCAGAGAGTGCGTCGTGCAGGGAGCCACCAACGTGTTCACCACCATCCACTCGATGGACATGAAATTCGTGCATGTAGACCGCAAGTAAGTACTTCATGTGCATATAAGTCATACATTTGTATGCGTACAAATTCTATTTTGATTCATCGCAGTACTTGGGTTGCTATGTAAGAAATTCACGTGGTTTGAAGAATTTTGCACTACTTGAAAACTGACTTACTTACGGAATTCAATACAAGGAAATGGAAATCTTGCAGTATTTATCGAAAGCACTATATTACTCGGCATTGGTTTGGATGAAGAGACCATCACAACCATTTCTACTGCCATTTCTAAAACCAGTTCGTCCAAAGTGGGCGGACAATTGACTACATACTGCTGGTGTAAATAGTCTGATTATTTCTATCATGGGATAAAAATGAAGAAGTAGAATGGATTGATGACTATTACAGTAATTTACTGGATAATTGCATCACGATTCTCCGGTCGGTCACCTTTGTTTTATAGGTAACTTTGAGTAGGGAAAAACGCTCATTCCCTCATGGGCTTGAATAAGATAAATTGGCGACACCATAAATACTGAAAGGGAGTAATAGATCCAGTTTTTAGCTTTTCTTAAAGTAATCAAGCGGAGATTGTGACATGATGTTGGTTCGGAATTCTTGGAAGGTCTGACACGCATGGATAAGAGATGGGCAACAGAGGCCGCCTCGGTGCGCCGCATTACAGAAGCAGTAATTAGATTTGTCCAGGTGGACATAACATAGGGCTCTAAGAAAAGAAATCCTCTTCCACACCTGAAGGTGCCACTTTTTTCCACCCCCTATCTGATTGTCTATGGGTAACAAGGCGCGGCTAGTTGGATTGGTTTTTTCTCCTGTTTCGTCGTCTGTCTTCAAAGTCGCCTTTTGCACTTTCAGTGCAACGGGTTTCGTCCACTGCCACATCCTTCCATCGTGTGCCGGCTCAGTGTTTTTCCTGTACCTTGGATAACAGATTGCAGACCGTCGAGGGTTCCCAGGGGACAGTTTTATGCCTCTCAAAGATCGACAAATTACAGGAGTTGGCCAATCCGTTATTCAACCTTAATTTCATTCCAGTCGTTACTTGCAATCGTAACTGCTAGAGATCCGTACCTGAGAAAGGATCGAACTTTTTTTGTGACCGAAATCTTGCTTTTTAGAGAGCTCCCGATGTCCAAAAGGTCCAAAATTCGAATCTCGGACAAAATCATTGTAAAATGCTGTATCCACTACTCGTTTTGCGCCATTAGTTTCACCGTGTTTAAAGACGTTATCCAATTAAAACAAGCTGATCAATGGAATTCAGTAAATTCCACGAAATGGTTCAAACGGAATAATCGACGCTTTGCACTGAAATAGGGTTTTTCCTATTATTATCCGTAATTTCTATTAAGGTGTAGAGCATATAATACCTAGAATACCAATGATCGTATAGTATCGAGTATCGAAATTACAAGATTCAACAGGAGTCGGTTTAATAGGACCGGAGTTATGACCGTTACGAGGATTTTAGTTTGGGCTTGCCGAGAAAAGAGTTGAAATGGAACATTGTTGAAATTGATTTAGCAACCTTCTAAAATTTAGCAAATTTGGATGGATACGGTAGTGTCAATAACAATTTGATGAACTTCACCGGGCAATGCCCTCTGAGGTACTTTCTTAATACATGGGCAAGTGTAGGACAGACAGATGTCTCAGCGACGGCGAGGCGGAGACGGCTCAAAATATTCTCTTCTTGACCTACTGTTGCATAGCTCAAAGATTTCCGTACTTTGGAAAGGGTACCCTCGATCCCATCCTTCTCCGTCTCCATCCCATGAGAGGAGAGGCCTTGAGTCGTCTTCTCACTTATATTATGAAGGGATGGGATTTAAAAAAAATTAATCGCCATAGAATCACTTGGTGATCTCAGTGACAGGAGGCAACCTTCCCCTTAGGAGGGAACAAATTCACTAATGTTCTCATCACAGAAGGAAGAATCTCAGGATCAACCTGCACGTTCCCTCCACATGTTTGCTCGTTAAGACCATTCTTCCACCCATATCGGTAGCAAGTTTGTTTGAGAAAGACCTGAGACGCAAAACACGAGGGACAATTTTAGCTCCCAAAGATTTACAAAACAACAATTCATGCATACTCAACATTAAATTTGTAAATGAAGTTACACGATTGATAAGATTTCAGCATTGTACTTATCATTTTGCGATGACCTACCGGCACAAAAAAAGTGCGTTACGAAAGTAATACTACTGTTGGCGTATGGCATGTCAAGTAGACCTGCCTTTCTCTCATAAATTTTGTTGAAACGTCAATTCTCCAACCTTAATTGATATCCCAGTTCTTTGAATACCAGATGAATGGAAAACTACAGTTAGCTACCTCTGATTTTTAGAACATCCGCTGGAGAAGACTTGCATAACGAAGCATGAAGTCAATCAAAATCCGTCGAGCCCTTCGAAGAAAAAGGCAACGTAAATCCTGGCCCATCGTTCGGGATAACAACGTCATAGAATACAAACTCTGTTAGAATAGGCTGTTAGGGGCTGCGTTAACGCTGCGTAGTGGTACACATGGGTAGGAGGAGGACCTCATACGTTGCTGTTATATTGAAGATGTTCCCGGCCAGATAAGCAGATTTAGATTTGCATTGGTTATGGTGGGGCGGTGTACAGGGGAGACTTAGAAAGGTCGTGAAAGTGCCCCCCTTCTCACGACTCCCTAAGCCCACTTTCATAATACTAGAACATCTTCCCAGGCATACTTCGCAACTATAATATAAGCTCTAAGGACATCTAGATATTGTGAAGTCACGTCACATGAACAGCTTCATACCGGCTGGTAATTAATTTTCGTTTCCAGGAAAGGTAAAGTAAAAGGTCTTGTTCAAAAACCTTTCGTGCTGCAGCTGTACCAAACAACAAGCGCAACTGCTGCACGCATACTGCCATTCCCCAGTTCAAGAAAGCTAAAACCATCATGCTTGACCCGGAAGGACTAGCAATAAATCTCAAGGCGATATCAATCTACTTACGTAGTGCATTCGTGTGCAAGTTGAACGGAAGAAAATATAATTTTTTGTTCAATTTTTTGCAAGTAAAACGGACGAGCAACATTGCTTGAAGAAGAGTTGTTGAGTTGAGTTGAGTACGAGTTGAGTTGAAGAGTTGAGAGAGTTGTTGCCCTCTAAAATCGAGATGTCACCTCTGGTTTTGCGGTTTTATATCTTTCTGAACCATTGTGGTGCAATATTTGTTAGGCTGTGTTTCCGCAAATCCTGTGCTGTACACAGTCAACATTGGTTCTCTTTCTTCTATATTTCGATGATCAACATCGAAGTGGGTGTTTCATCTGCACATCCCAAGCGTGAAATACTGGCAACTTGCAACTCTGGTTATGTTCGTGTGATTTTTATGAAAGAGTAAGGGTTCCGTGAGAACTCACAATCTCATCATCTGTATGCTGCGAATCTTGTCACTCATGAAAATCTGTCCAAATTTGAATGCAATCATGATACGAGGAAGCTGTGTATCACACCTTGGCCAGAGTTTTCCATTGAAATATCACCGTTTAATGGGGTATTCCTGAATACGTTATGCATTTGCGCATGCGCAGATGAAAGTACTGCTGAAAGTATGAGCTTGAATTCAACTTGATTGAGCATTATGACCGAGGACCATCAAAAGTATTTAATAATTCTTATAAGGCTGTTTGAATACAAAGGAACAATGGGAAGAAGGCAACTTCTGTATCTCACGGAAGCCCGAGAGCCATTTGAGGGCCTGCGTCGTATGCTTAAATCTCATGATCCGTTTGCGTTTTTAGTCGGTTTCTTTTATGTATGTGTGGAGAGTTATTGAAATTATATCTCTAAGTACGGTGAAGCATGTCCCAACCCAAAATTAATTCATCTATTGGTACAAAAACCGCCTGTTAGGTAAAATGAAATGTGAAGTACCCCGCTGTTCACCGACAAAAAATAATGCAAACCATTTGCGATGCGGGTTTAGAGGAGTGTTTGAAAATGTTGACCCTAATTATCTTGGCGCTATTTGCATGTCTGCAAATTTCACTTCTGTACCTCCGCTTTGGCATACAAATTTCAAGATGTGGGAGTATGACACCGGAGCAACGGAGCAAACAGATAGTGCACCTATTTATAGTGTGACTGGTTAGGTGGGTAAACAGTAATTGGTTGACCGGAGACAATATGTCAGTTTTGACAGTCGTATCAGGGCGAGGTAGACTAAGGTCAGGCTCCGAGAGCGGACTCAACTCAGGAAAAACGACGTTGCGGCTGTGTTTTTGCATCCAGGATAATTAAGTTGTAGAAAAAGACAAGGAGGAGAAGGGCCGCTCGAGGTAGTTTATGGGTTGACAATGGCAACGAGCAGGAGGCCTTCCCTAGGCTTGTTAACTGTTAAGAGAACTGTCCAACGACTCTTGCTTGTCCTTTAGCCCGGATTTAATGCTTTGCCGTTTTCATCCCCGGCCTACGGGAAGGAGTCACCACATCGAATGCTCCTCTTCAGTCCAGAAGTTAGGTAAGACTTGGCAGTTTATCCCGGGTAAATTGCGGAAGGCCGACTCCGGCAGTTCAATTACATGCTCATTCGCTCATTCAGCCTTCGCTAAGTCTGATGACATCAGCTCACATTCTGCACTGGTCGTCCTAAACGCGGTGGCCTACCGAATGTATCAAGGACGAGAGAATGCAAAAATGATGCAGAAATTGCACTGCTATTAACTGCTCTCTAAGACGTCCTCTGACGTACAGGTTTTAACAATTCCTGCCATCCCGGTTTTTCCAGGTTTGGGGAGAATTCCAGGTAGAGGTTCCTTTGAATTCAAGTAAATTATCTCACCATCGATTATGAGAGAGCAAAAATATTTATATGTAGAACCATGATGGCCATCTGCTCATTGAGTTTGGTACCTATCGAAATTACTTTATACCTGTGTGCTGCATAATCGATAGCTCCATCTATTACCTATCGATAGTTGATACTTCTTAAATTTAGCGTTTTTTCGTTTTTAAACTAATTTTCATTATACCGGTTGGCATAATATTGTTCCATATTTTGTACCTATACGCCGGTCCTAGCTCAGCATAATCGTTTCCGAGTATCTCCCGTGGGCTAATGAAGCTGTCAACCAGTCGGGCCCCAATGCTACATCGTGATTGTGCACTCCTATAGAAAAAGGTGCTTACTATTGACATGCCAACACCATGACGGCCTTTAATTTGTCATCCTGTTGTTCACCATCAGATAATCCGATTGATAGACAACTAAAATATTAAGTTATGGCTAAGTCCTAGAATTCAGAGTTACCACCTTCATTCGTCAACTAAAGTATTCAAGTACAGCATGAATACTGACTTATTGACTCGAAATGAATGAATCCGTTTTTAATTTGTATCACATAATTTTTAATGAGTAGTACCTATGTAATTTGAATTTTTTTTTTTTTTTATTATTCCAGAAATACACAGGTTTACATAGAAACTAATACAATATACTTAGTACAAAAAATAAAGTACACTTTTGATATTTCTACAATAGAAAAACAGAAAAAAAAATCCACTGAAATTAATCTTCCATTTGAGATAAACTCGTGGAGGAAGATGAGTCGTTGTTCCTACCGACTAGTTATTAGAGGTTTTTTTTTGAAAAGCGGTGCTCCATACATAATAACAATAATATAGTCACCAAATAAAAACCTTATGCTAAGTTGATCGCATATTGTTATTTCAAGTCTAATTTATCAGTCGTATCTATAATTGTTTAAAATAATTGTTTAAAATGGAATTGGTACAGTAAAATTAGTTTTACTAGTTATTTTACTATATAAATGAACAAACCACTGGAGAAACATGAACGAGTTACTAAAATAAATAAAAATAATAAACCAAAAAAGAAAATTAAACAGGTGTTCGAATAAAATATTAATTTTGATCAAGATCTAGTTTATTGTTTTTCAAAAACACAATCACAATTGGTCAGTCGGAACTGGGGATATGAATGCTACAAGGGTATAAAACATTTTACGCAGAGGATACTACATATTGGTCATATTGCATTGGAATTGAACCAGTTAAGACCCAAAACAATTGCCTTGCTATGTCAGTAGGTTTCACCTACATCGAGCTCATAGTATAAGGGCGTTCTGAGGAAGCAATAACATGCAAATACTTTGGAAAGATCTGTGCGTGCAGTAAAATATGTCTTGAACCTAATTTAATTTCATACTCCTACAATAGATTATGCTCTGCCTATAGACATTCCACATTTCAGTCCTTCAGACTTCAATCGACGGTAGTCAATAGTAGTATAAGGAGCTGGTTTAAAAAACCAGCTGCGCTAACAAGTGGTGACAGCGAGATAGGACTTTCAAGGTTCTCCCTACGTATCACATACCTACAACTCCATTGCAGCCTCTCTGTCTCTAGGCTACTGCACAACTCTACTATCTGTGAAACACGACCAACATCCTTCTTATCAGACCTACTCAACTGTAACTTGAGTAAATTGGCTTGTTAGATACCTACCCGCTGAACGGAAATAGTTTCCTATACTGATAACCTATCCTCACTAGATTCACCTATAACTTGCGTGAATTTATTTCTTCTCTAGGAATCTTGCTTTCAATAATTATATTTCGAACTGATGGTTAATCATTTGGCCACTTAAAGTGCGAGAAATAAGCCTGAAAAAGCCCAAAATTTATTTTATCCCAAACAGGAAAACTTTTCGTCATGTCCAGATTAAGCATCCCTGAAACACCTTAGAAAAGACAAAATTAATGAGAACTGCATGTCCTTGGGCTAATTTGTGTTAAGGTGGGTGATCTATGCGAATTTACACAAAATTATCAATTCAAATAATAATTCGGCAACGTATTGGGTCGACTGAGGTTGTAGTAGGTTGGATAGTTCGGGTTGTGTAGTTAAGTCGCTGCTTCAGTAGATGATTTTCACCGAATTTCGGATTAGGTATTCTTTAATGCATATTTCTAATCATAGAACACCTCGTGAAGTCATCCAGTGTTGCATCGCTATAGGAAATTCAAAACCAAATGAAGGATCTGATAGCAGATAACGAAGAAGTACCGCTAGATCCTCAAGGATAATGAATTCTAGCGAGGCTATTCCATTATCTCAAAGGTTTTATTCAATCATGATACATAATTCAAAAATAGTGTTTCCACACAGATGAACTCATGAAAACAACTGGTTACTTACCTATAAGGTTTGACTTTTGTAACAAACACAAGAACGTTAAACTGGACCCAAGTTCTTGAAGGGATATTAATTCCGACATTGGTGCGGTCTCGTAAACGGTATATCTGCCGTCTTGGTCGGCGGTATTGTGTAACAGTTGATTGGTTCTATGACAAGGGAGATGTACGTAATTGGTGCTACAAAGTTGTGACGTCATCCACTGCACTTGAGGTGCGTTGACCTTAGAGATACAGAAGTTGTGACCCGATGAATGATGTTCTGACTCAGTAGCGGTGCGTGGGGTCTGAAAACGGTGGGGCATCAGACCAGAACACAAAACCAACAGATTTGTTTACAAAATACCCCAATACAACAACACCCTTGCCTCATTTACTGATATTCCCTTATTTACTGATAGCGGTGATATTCAGTTAGGCTTATCTCTTTTAATCAACACTCTATCGTCGTACGAAAACGTCGGCCATTTCTACTGCAAATCAGCCACCGAATTCATGTGTTACAAAAATATAGTAAACTGAAAAATACAGAATGTTGAACCCTACTTGAATGTTGAATGGAGAAGCTATTGACTAGAAGCTAGGTAGTTATCTGTGTGTTGACGCCGATCAATCCACAAACAGCGAACAGGACAATGCGCACGTAGGTATACCACAAAAAATACAATTCTGTCATCGGAACCGGACTGAACGCAAAACGCGCAAAATTGGACGCAAACAAATTGAAAACTGACAGAGAAAGCGAATATGATAACAAATCAGAAAACAGATAACTGACAATGAAAAACAAATCAGAAGAAGCATCTCATATCGAGATGACAAATTTAATCGAAGGGATCGAATCGATTGTGAAATGAACGATTTTGGGGTTAAAATCAATGTGAGCGTGGCAAACACTTTTACTCGACTGAGCTTGCGCGGACGGGCCACTTTTGTCGGTTGCCATGGCGACACCAGGTCCCAGGACCTGCCCAGTTTCAGGAGCCTAGGTTTCGATTTCGATTGCGCGACATTGATTACTGACTGTCACTATATTCTGATATGCTTCATCTGTGGAGCTACAGGGAGCCAACATGACGGAACCACATAGTGAATATCCATAGCCAGAGAACTCTGTCAAGTCGCTGTTGAACTTCGTGAAAAATGCTAGGTACAGTTTACGGAGGGAGATTCAAATGCCAACTGAACACATGGTTGAGTTTTTTTGGTTTATTATTTTCAATAATGAACCATTGGAATTTACTCTTGTGTTTCTGGGTGCCGTGGCAGTGGCCCACTGGGGACTACCATCAAAGTCAAAACGTCTGAGAGATCCCAGAAGACCTACGATACACTCTGTTGGTTATGAAGCTCATGCGTAATAAATTATTGTTGTTCTGAATCACGGAATCGTTCTTGAAGTAAACTTCACCTACTTTCCTGTGTTTCGCTGGTAGACATTTTGACTCAAGAATTCCGGGATAACCCGAAAGATTGACCATAAACAATCAATTTGGTCGTCTTTGGCAGTGCATAATATAAGCAATTCGTTGATAAATCTTGGAAATCACGGACTCGTTTTTGAAATCAGCTGCACACAAAATGTCCTCGTAAATGTGTCGTGGAACCGGATTGCCCAATGTAGAAAAACGGCCCAGAAGAACTTGCAGTGAGACTCGAATTAAAACGCCGACACCGTTTCCATCCATGAAAAACGAAGTGCTACACATTAGACGGCCAGAGTCACCCAGGCAAAAAAGTATCAAGCTCCGGTGAATTGAGTCATTAGGGTCGAACGGAGTTACCTTGGGAAGCGTTGGGGTCCCTGAGGTAACGTGGAAGGGGGTTCGGGCTGAAGAACTTGAAGGGATAGAGGCGACGGTTTTGAGAGAGGGGTTTTCTACTGGGAGTAGACGACGTCATTCATTGCTTCTGGTGTCATTTCCTGCTTACGCAACGACTCCCCCTCGTTTCTGAACGTTTTCAGTTTCCTATAAAGTTCAAGGTTGAAGCTAATCCTGGAGCCTCTGGGTTGATGATCAAGTGCTAGGGAGACGCTTTTCAGGTTGCTAAGTGCCTGATAAGTGCGATAAGGGTGGAGTAGCTAGAGCGCTCTCGTCGTCCAGGGCGTTATCGGCGAATATCGCTTTGGTTGAAGTGGTAAACGCCTTCAGAGTACTGTAGAATGCTCCCGCAACTCATCAAAACATCTCAGTTGAACCTCGACATTTCCCATACTGTTCCTTATAACTACAGTGGAATGGGGTATGTATTATATAAAGGTAGGTCCCCTGGACGACCCAAAAGCCACGCTGAATCGGAAATTACTAGATTTGATGGTCAATTTAAAAAAAAAAACATTCAAGCAGATATTGAAGCACGATGCGAATTCTTTTACTGCGCTTTATCGTTTTCTGTATAATATCCCTTATGTCTGAAGATTATTCTGGTACCAATACCTTGAAATACCGACAGCTGTAAGGAAGAACGCTCGTTCGTTGTGAAGAAAAGCTCAAATTTAAAAACTTAGTTTCGTTTTCGCATTTCGTACGTTCGTAGAGGAAGCGTTTCTCTATAATGTCTCTTGTCCACATCTTTAAGCTTCGAAATAGAGCAAATAATTTGGATATTGTGGTGGGTGCGAGTAGAGCTGCCAACCGCAAAGCCCTCAAAATACCTTTTATGCTCACTTCATCTGGCCAAAGGTCGCTGGGGTACAGAGGAATCAATCTCTTTAATTCACTTCCTATTGAGATATCGAACATCGCTGAGCTAAATAAATTCAAAAAGGCATTAAAACCCTTGTTTCTTGAAAAATAAAAATTTATAAGTTCATTTTTAATTTAAATGTATATCTACTCATTTCAATTCAGTTTCATACCTGAAATATAACTTGTAAATATAAATATAATATTTGAATGTTATATATATATCTTATATATAATTGAATAGGTGCTGTTTTAATCATGTATTTCTAAGAAATTAACTGTATAATTTTTCCGCATTAAAAGCTAAATTGAAGTAGGTACTACAAGTTGTTTTTTTTTTCTCTTTTGTGCTGGATTCAAAGACTCATACCCCTTGCGCTAGCTTGCTCCCGTATAGAGTATTGATAGCTTGCAATGTTTATGTACTTTTTATTTTAAAATTGTATGTACTTCTGTTTTTGCTGTGAAAAAGTCTTGAATAAATGCAATTTAAAAAAATAGGTACCTACTTCGCCCCCAAATGTAGAGGGTATTTGGGAACTTGGTTGACGTGTTTTCATGAAAAATCCAACTTACTTTAGGGCCACTCATGGATCGCAATGTGCCCGAATATCTTCTTGGCACTGAACACGAAATGGTACCTACATGTCTACATGGTCGATCACTTAATATGACAATAAGTTTTGTACGTTTACGTATTAAGCTTGAATGGTGGCGTAAAATGCGTATGGCGTACAGTGGAAAATGTTTCTTAAATGGTAAATTTCTATACTTCATTATCGAAAATATTAGGTAAACCTAAAACGTTCAATCAGGTTGGCACCTAAAAGTGATATGCAAACAATTTTTTGCCGTCATGTTTTAAAAATAGTATTAATTCTCTTCTCTATAAGTTTTGGCGGTATTGATCTACGTTGTTGACTGTAGAACTAAATCCCGAGGCTTCTCTGTAACTTCCTGGTGGAGTACATTTCAGTGCCGATTCGATCCATTTTTCGGGAATATTTAGCACTTCCGTGGGTTTCGCTTCGTATTCAAACTATTGGTAGAAACCTCTGTCGAAATTTGTGTACTTTTTTAGTGGCATCAAGCGTGTTGGGGTGAGGGGAATGGAAATCACACCCAAATGAAGCATGGAAATCTTCACATGCGTTAGTTGTCCTTTGTGAAGTGACCATACAGAAGACCATTCACTATTTTAATCGGCTTCCCCCTATTACTTAGCATTTCGTCCATTATAGAACTTCACTTTGACGCTAGTGGCATAGAAATGAATATGATTCTTGATGAGAAAAACGACAGATAATATAGAGAAAGATGAAATATAAGAAAGTATCTATGTTCAATCACGTGAACATCGTATCTATGTATCTCGTGACCGTAAACCTCAACTTTGGACGTACGAACACTTGCGACCAATGAACAGCTTGATGTTGCACGAACGAGTAGGTATACATTCTAATTACAGGCACCTGCGTTGAAACGATACATTCGTACGGAGAATTTATCGAAGAACTCTCATTCTACAAAACCCAGCTTCAAACTTTGAGCTTATTCTAACTTTGAGCCAAACCAACAAATTTTGAGAGGAGCTAAATGGGTTTAATTGTTTGATTCTAAACTTTAATTGTTGGAAGCATTAAACCAAAATATATTTTAACGTGGAAGGGTGAACCCAAAATAACCTGCTCATGAGGTCCTAATAAGTATCTTTATTAATACTGTTTCGGTATCAGCAAGATTACACTTAATTATATACAGTTATAGCGGGTGTACCTCTGTATGGAACTGTCTCAAGGTATGTAACTGTGTCCATGAACTAACTGTTTTGTGTGCATTCTACAGATGAAACCATGAATGAACAATAGCCACAGGTCACAGGATAGTTTCCATTCAATACCAAATGTCAAAATATAATAAGTGGTTGGAAGGGGATGCGTGCAGTTGAATATAGGACGTCAATCCAGAAATGATGTTATGCAATCTGAACAATGATACCATTCTTTCCAGTTACCAACTCGCTTCTGAGTCAACAGTATCCAATCCCTCTCGGTAAAATATTCAAGTCAAGCCTGACACTATTTAAACAGGCGGGGCGTTAACGTGCACTAATCTTGTTTTCAAGCCAGCGCTAAAGGGTGGGGTCAACAGAGGAGGTATATGAGTTTGACAAGGTACGAGAAACCACACAATCCGCAGGTTCCGGACTCGTTTAAAATGCGGTAAATCATCAACCTTTCCCTCCCCATCCGGGTCCTTGGTCCTTATTAGTATGCGACTCGCGAGCTACCTTTGGTCAATGAGCCCAAGGATAATGAAACTGAGCTCTGAACAAAAGTCTCTCCACCGACACCGCGAGCAAACCTCTTCTCGGGGTTTCTTCAATGAAGTTGAACCGCGTTGTGCGGACTGGAGGATATCAGTATTCAACGTTTACTGCGACATTTACGTCATCGCCGGGAAGATGAAATCATCTTCAGTTTACTCTGGCGAACTTTATTTCAGTGCACTCACAACATCCCTTTCATGGATATCCGTCAAATCAGTGGATGATTGACTTTTGAAGCTTGTCAAAGGACTCCAAGTGATTTTTCAGGGTCTAAAATTGTGACCCTGTCGTGATTCATCAGTGAGGGAGGCAGCAAATAGCACACTCCCATCTCACAGACTGGAACCGAGAGCCCGTGGGCATCAGGTTATGATGACCCCAATACCAGGATTTTTGAAACCGACTCATCCCTTTTTGGTAGGCTGGTTGAGAGATATTTTACGATCTGTAAGGAAGTCTTTTGCACTCAGTGGTAGGAGAATGGATGTTTTACGCATAAGTGTAAAATAAGTAGTTTATTTTATTATCGGTAGTAATTTATCAGAATCCATTAGTCCTTATCTACATTTAAACCTAGGGCTATAGGTAGAAAACCCTGTAGAAAAGTAGTTTATTTGAACTAGATATTTGCATACTGGCTCCCATGTGACTACAGATGTGTTTCTCTGTAGGGATTTTCAAGCTCTGACGTATCAAGATATATATTGTTGTCCCATAGTTATTACACATCGCACAATCTCACCCATCGCTCAGTCGGAACTCTTTTGTCGAAGACCAACAATTAAATACACAAGGGTCATCCCGGGATCCTCTCATGAGGTCTTGGGATGATGGTGATCATTGCACATTGAGCGCTTTTTCTAAAATAGCGTAAAACGTCCAGTTATCTAACCCGATGCCTGCTGCTCCATACTCCTGCAATTACAGTAGAACTTCGATAATTCGTAGTTGAAGGGACTGAGGATTTACAACGAATTACTGGAGGTAACGAATTATCGAAGCTACGAACTATGTAAGGTGGAGAAGGAAAAAATTTTGGACCGAGAACAATAGCTTCCTTTTCTTCGAAAATTCGCTAAAAATACGAATTGCAGAAGGTTGTGTATTTTTACATGTGATCACGTTACATATGTATGTATGTATTAAAACTTCAGTGAAGCTTTGTGCTTGTCGTTATTAGGGTCTGGATTAGCTTTCACGTATGTCGAATAGTCTTCATCAGTCTCGACTCAGCTGTCTAGAAAAACTGAGTGTGTATGCATAGCTATGTTTTGTACCCATCTATTATCAAAATAATGTTTAGGTTCGTTCGCACTGGCTTTTTCTTGCGGTTAGGTGACTCCTAGAAAACCTTAAGAAACCATCCATGATCCAATGCAGTCTTCATAAGCGTTTGAGAAGGGTTTGATAACGATTGGGAACCGAGAAGGGAGTGATGGCCAGTTCTCGTCTGCCCAATTTCTGTGGACTGGAATGACGATTAGATAACCGGCTTTGTATAGTAAGGGTCAGGAAAACACTGCGAACAGCCGGTCATGGATACTATACAGCCAGAAGAGTCGGAGGATCACTGCCAACGCCTTTCTGACGGTCAGATAACCGTCAGATGGTCAATGCGAACAATCCTATATTGCATTGCACTTGGGTTTTTTTTTCATAGCCATTTATTTATTTTTGTATACTATCAGATATTTATGTCACAATCTTTTACAAATTTATACAATATTTTATATACTTCAGCGTTATTGGAGTATACAATACTGGTGAAGTTCGTTGGCATTTGTACAACTTTGCTCAATTCCTTGAGCATACTTCGAGTTTCATACTTAACGCACAACATCATTAAGTGCTCCAGGTCTTCATCCGAGTAGCAGGTGTTCTAACTAAGTGCACTTGTGTTCTAATTCTATTATCCCAGGGGCTGGAGTGTCCGAGCGGGCTAGAGCGTCCGATCTTTATATCCCCGTTTGGGATATGAATTCGCGGTGTCTCTGGTTCTTGTCTCGGGCGGGCACTAATACATACAAGCATCGAAAATCTTGCATGTGCATACCCGACCGGCGATTACCTGTTCACCTCTGATAGAACCATGTGAAGCCTGCAGGGACTAAAGGTTGAAAACAGTATAGCCAGAAGTAAAAGGTCCCCCGGAATTATGCCCAATGTGAAAAAACCCAGGGTAAAAAAAAAGCCTAGTACCCTGCAGGAAAGGGTAATATTATTGCGAAGCATGTTGGGATATATGGGGAACTGAGTTATTACATAAAGGAAAATTCCTACATGCCATAGTTCCTCAACTAGACCTAGAGAAGAATGAAGACAAAGAGCTTGTTTCACCGATGTTCCCTCTGGTATTCCACTGACATTAGATGAATTATAAGGTGTTTATCAATATAAGCGAATCCTGATGACGAAACATACTATATTGATCACCTATGAAAATACCCTACCGTCGGATAAAAGTGATTGTAAAGACGCGAAATGCGACTTATGCATTCATGAGGCCCCGGAAAAGGGCGGCAGAAAAACGATAGTATGTGGCAATGGTACGAGACCTTTGATACACCGTAGGCGAAGTATCATGGGAACCCATAGGTGGGGAGTGATGCGGGGGTGGTGAAGGGAGCCCTCCAAAGGTCACACGATTGGCAAATCGGGTTCATCTCATAACTCGCGAGACTAACGAGGAAGTCGGACCCCGCGGGAACTAGAGCTGGAACCCTGACCGCAGCTTCGTTCCCCGTGATTGCTATTATAATTCGGTTACCGGGCGGCTCTATTCTTTTAAGAAATTAGGATTTATGTATCCCAGACCCTTTACAGGGATGCGAACAAATCCCAGCGCCAAACTTTGAGATCTTGTATGGTAATTCTGTGGCGATGCGTCTAACGTCTGTCTACATTATGTGATCTCTCTGTGTGCACTGGTCATGGCCCATGGAATATATTTACGTATAATATGTTCATATTTAAACGCCATGCAAAAACGTGCCTGAAATTAATGAGATTAATCCTTTTCCATGCTTATCAATCCTAAACTGCCAAGTAGGCAGTAATGATTTGAAGTCAAAGATTATTACAATGAGAGAGTTCGGTAAATTAAAAATAAACACTTCAAAATAAAACAGAAACTAAAAGTAAAATGAATAAATTGTTTTCATCTGTCACCAAATTGGTGGAAAATCGTCCCAATCTGACATTAAACTAAATTGTAAATTGCTGGGTAAGAACTCTCTACGCGGCTCATCGGCTCATGGATATGTCGAATCGTATGGGAGAGATGTGAATTTACAGAATACATTTTATACATTTATTTCACAGAAAGGGAGTCGCAATTTTTTACCCTCTAAGTAGGTAGGTAGGTACTTGCACAGCCCAGCTTCCGGTACAGCTTCCGGGCTTCCGGTGAACGATTTCTGTGGGATGAAAACGGAGGAAAACTCACAGTTCCTCAGCAACGGCTCGGTAGTAATTGAAAATCATCAGTAAAAATCCTGACAAACATTGTGCCAAAAGTGGAAGGACAAATTTGCAGGATGACCCCCTCCAGCCATTAGACATATCTATGTCAAAACCATTGACTTTTCGATAAAGAAAGATCGTAATGCAGTGAAAACATATGTGAGTAGCAATGGTGGTAAGTAGCGTAATCAAATTATTCGTCCAGGGCAAAGTACCTCAGCTCTGTTGAACGGAGTTGAATATTCCAAGTATTTTGCTGGCATCAGAGTTCCAACGTCCAAAAGTTGCGCTAAGACTTCCTCGTGATCGGGGCTGGCCGAAGCGGAATGTTTGCCTTTGTAATGCAGTTGGTGTGGCACAGGTAAGCGTACGTGTTACAGATCATCAGGCTCGTTAGTCTTTCACATTGGGCACTTTTGGTCACACTCCAGCGTATGGGTTTTACCTTTAATGTGAAGTTTTACAAAATATTTGGACAAAAGTCTCATCTGCGGTAGCACACGTTCAGTGTCAACATTTTGCCACTTTCCTTGGTAATGCTGCCTGCTGCCCACACCAAGAACCCTCCAGAAAAAAGAACTGTAGCGAGCACTGCAACGAGCTCGTTGTCTCGACTCCACAGGTGGTTCCTCCATTTAGAGGACTTGGATCCTCGGGTGTTGTCAAAATGGCCGACAGGTTTGTGCTTCAATCAGCAACTCGCGGAGTACCCAATCGTAGTCCCGGGAGTTAGTTTCTGTACGGTCCAGTTCGAGAAGGGCTTCATAGCATACCCTGGTCAGTCTGAAGTCTCTATTTTCAGTATCTTGTGTTGGATACGCTCTCTCGATCGCCGCCAGCTTCAGATGGAGGTCTCCAGTCTCAAGAAATGACTGTGATCCGCCAAGAAGGATTAAGATGACATAGTCCATGCATGTTTATGGTTAGGGAGACGAGCACGGGGATTCATACGAGAGAACCTATGAATGTGGTTGTGGAACAGATCAGCAAATCACGTATAAAACCTGCAATGATACTAAACCTACTCAATACTTCCGAACATGATTCAGCTCGATATTTGGAGTTTATTATTTTATGGATTACTCGGATGAATCTTATATTTTTATCTACTGACTAAAGCGGTTGTAAGGTTGCAAAATGATGTGGCTAGAGTAGCAATCCTGGAGCCTCGGTTGTTGTGGTGATTTTGTTGGACAATGTATTTACTACTTTATTGCTTAGTGAGCTGATAAAGAACCGATAGTTTTCTTATACAAATTGATTTTATTACGTCCGTTCCAAAATGAAATATATTTTCTCGAAACGCCACTCTGTTGGGAATGTTCAGAACGACTTCGCAATGGCCAAAACATAAAAATTATACCCTTTCAAGAGATAATACGTTGAAATAACTTCAACTTGGTGTCCAAGTGTCACTGAAGCTTCGCGCCACGGGTGTCTGATTTTTACTGCGTCATCACCACAGTTGCTCGGCAATAAAATACCTCTTCCTGGAGCGTTACGAGCCTATTAAAGAAGTTTCCATCCTCGACCGTACACTGTCCCGCAAAATCGACGCGGGTGTATTTTATCCTAGCTAGCCTCACGTTATTTACGCCTCCTTGTTGTAATAGATGCGAAAAATAATAAAACTTCGTATTATTATTTTTGGTACAAGAAAGACCGAAGGCGAAAACGTACCATCAACAACATGATAAAATGATGCTTATAAAAACTACTACTAGGTACCACATAATATTATAACGAATAATGGTTTAGGTACTTTGTTTTCCTAAAACCTCAATGATCATAATCTGTCTGTATTATCTTATCATTTTCTTTCAAAATTCATTAAAATTGTCAAATTGCGTGTCCAGCTTTATCCGTCAGGGGAAAAATGGGGCTCCTGTGCATTTTTCGATAAATTCCACTTCATTTTGTCTACAGACCAAAACGTCGGTACAATTGATCTGCATAATTGATCTCAGTTTTGTTTTATTGTTATATTTCACATTTTGTAATCTTGGTGTTGTTGGCCAAGCCTTTTTGTCTTAGCTAACGAGGTGAAAATCTTACGTTTACACCTTTACATAATATGACCTCGTATAGCAGGTAAATAATTCTTTCTTACCAAACAAGAATCTCGGTGTTCGGGAGGGAATGAACCTCACGCACATACTTTACAAAAAATGGGTTTCACCTTGAATGTTTACACGGCTATATGAAAGGCCGGTCGAGAGGGTGGTTGTTTACTGGAAATTGGTTGATAAGTAGATAAGGACCTTACCGGGGTCCTACTTGTTAAATTGAATCTATTTTGGGCGTTGAAAAATACCGTGAGAGCGCCCTTAGTGTGGTAGATTGTTGAAGGTGAAAAAAGATGAATTCGGAAAGAAAGATGATGAGCGGTCCGATCGCTTTTTTCCACCTTCGTCAAATCCTTCCTCTTTTTTCAGCTAATTAATTTTTTCACCCACGTGCAGATGCAAAATTTGTATGTTTACTGCCGACGTATGAAAATGCATATATTGTCAACGACAACAACCAACTTCAGATATTCAACTTGCAGATTACACTTCAGGTCATATAGTCCATTCCCTGAACATTATGAGTGTACCTTAATCACACACATTCTAGTGCAGCGAGGAACACAAATCTTGAGTTCATTTCGGATTACAAACGAAGAATTTCCACTAAAATATGCATGTTTTCTCGTCATGGAATCGTCTGCCAGGTGGGCAATATAGCTGCTTTACATTACGAATGTATCGATTGGTGTTATCCAGGACTTATATGTCACGTGTTACCTACATGTACATAAATCCCACACTCCAACAAGTAGAAGTCAAATGTCGAACGGGCATAGCCTTTTGGGTGGTTCTTCCATCGAGATATAGTTTTTACAAGGAATTGGATTCAGACTGACTTACAAACGCAGAACCAAAGTTTTGACCATCGGTGTTTGAAATAAAAACGCTTCAAGTCCTTGTCACATGGGTTTATTATTCTACTGGACATACCTACAGAAATGTTGGCTGTTCATTTATTGTTTCTCAAAAACACGAATTAGGCTCTTATTATTTTTTTTTAAACATTATCCGTGATCATTGATAGTGCGATTTAATTGTCTCGATTCACCTGTTGATATTACTTCTAGTGTTATTATGCAAATTTATGGAGACTTAAAATAAATTTCCCAGGTTTTTGACCCTTAAAAAATGAATTTTGGGAGCTGAACAATCTCAATTCTTCACTCTTTGGTCAAAATCAACTTCATATTCGGTCTTCTTGCCCTAAAAAACATCGAGAACGATACCTCACAAGCTCATGTTCACTACCTTCGATTTTGACACCCATTTTCCCCCATAACACCCCTGGGTGTATTCCAATCGGGCTGTCAAGCTTCGGATCTCAACTAGGACCCTGTGTACGTGTTTCCAAATGTGTTTCCAAATAAGGATCCAAACTGCATGCGGAAGAACGTCGATTTTAGACCAAAATTAACGTAAATTTAAGGCTGGAACTTCGTTAGAACCTCAGTTTTCCAATCTTTGGTCAAAATTGACATCATGTTCGGTCTCCTCGTATTTTAGATTACTAAGCTGTCGTCGAGTTTTTGATATTCTAAAGCATCTAAAGCAAGAAAAATTACGTGTCAGTAGCTACGTGAAATGTTGTAGATTTTAGGTGACGTTTAACTAAACTATTTTCCATCCGTTTTCAATTCGATAAAACATTTTATGCGTCAGATTTTCTAGACTTTTAAATAATTACGTCACTTCCAAAAAAAACTTATGGTCAAAACTAAGAATTTCGGCACGGGATTTGAAATCCGCAAAACTAATGAAAATGGGGTTCAACATTTAAGATATTCGTTTTACTCCCATTTTAACAGTTGCTGCAGGACGATAAGTTGATCTCAGAATCTAAGGTAGGTTTATCACTCAGTGTGCGATGCTCTGTGAATCCTACCCACATGGACTTGATATGGATAATATAAAACTGTTCGCTTCATCTTGCACACAGCATTTCCAAATGAATAAGTTGGAGTAGATACCAACGAGACTGTGCCAGTCATGATCTGATGCTGTCATTCATAAGTATTAGATCATCTCTAGGTTCTTCGTAGGGAATTCGCATTCCCATCAAAACGAGGCAATAAGTTGATAATCCTTCTAGCAATTAACTTGTTGTAGTACAATCTTATTGACCCCCGTCACCTTTCTATCCAGTTTCCTCGTCCTCAGTTACATACCTCTTACGATCCCGGAGAAATATTATTTCTCATACTCGAGGTACAGTCACGGGAATATTCTGAAGGGTTAGAGTCATACTGCAGGAATTTCTAATACTTCTTACTCACGTCGTAGTCTATCACTTAGCTCCATGTGTTTCTTTTAACATCGTAACATAAACTTCAAGTTGTGAAAGCGAGAGATCAAGCTCAGAAATTTTAAATTGAATTGTCCCCCCTCAGTTGAAAGACTCGAACGTCAACATTTTGCGCAATTTTTGAGCAGGTTTTGGGGTTGATCCATGCCTTCCATTTCCATTGAACTTGTTGACTCCACGACCATTTTGTTTGATACAAATTGGTTACTCCTACTTGATCCCAGTTTTGAGGTGATTATTGCGTCTCTAACGTGTTTTTGGTTATTCTATGTTGCAGCGGTGAATGGCACTTAGGTTTTCCCAGATCCGAGCTCCAAGGGGCGTCTTGGTACCAACTCCTTCACTGGGAATCCATGAGGGAAGCTCAAAGTAAACACCGACTGAGTAAGTAACCTAAAGTATAACTAATAGTTTTTATATTTGTTTAATTGTCAGGGGGCTGTGTTGAACCGATTTTGGTGTATTTTTGCTAAGCGATGAGATTTGGCCATGTTATATGCTAGGCATACATAAGTATGTATATTTATGATGTATCGGAATGATCTCATTCCCAGTCAGAAAACTTTTCAAATCATGGGGAGTTGCATTCATTGGAAAGAATTTGTTATAATAATAGGTACATGCAGCAACAATTTTTGTTTAAATTATTTATAAATTTATTATTCAGCAGCATATTACAGTTTTGTTAGATAGGACCAGTAACATCCATTTGCCTGTATGTTTCTGGTAACCACCTCTAAGTCTTACATCCACACAGTGCGAGTATTTGTGGATTCATTTCACACATTGTTTTCCACTTACAGTTTCACTGTTTAGGACGGAACTGCTGCTTACCTATGCTACGCCAAAACTAACTTAAAAACTCTGCAAATCATTACACAACGGTTTATTATTTACCTTCATAGATGCCCCTTCTGCGTGGATCACTGTTTTCTGTTACCTACCCTCGTGCCCGCCCCCCACACCCCCTCAAAGCCCTAAATCGAGTATTGGAGCCGATCAATTACAGTTTCATAAATATAAATATGCGGTGTGTACAAGAATTCATCATTATTTGTTGTTATTCGTGAAGCATTACCTTTGTTCAGTTTACGAAAGTACCTATCAATAAAATCCAAAATAACCATCATTCTTCAAATGAAATAATATTACGGAACAATCAATTCGATTTCATACAGCCATCCGTGATTACAATCAGGTATTCCCTAGCAATGATATCTGGGCCGGATTTATACCGTTTCATTCACGATCATGTTGAAGCTTTTAGGTGCAAACGAACGGCTGGTCTTGCAATGCTCCGGGTGATGACGGCGTCCTGGAAATTTCAGCCTCTGTTTGTCACACCTTAGAGATGGCTGACAGTAACGTGAAACTTCGCGGACCGGCTGGACCCCAAATGGGACCCAATTAAATTCCATGACTTTTCGTCCATGGTAGCTAAGGAAAGTGCGAAGTACGGCGGACGGACAGACATTTTTTTAATCCCATTTTTGGATTCTACATACCTTGAAACTGAAAAATTAAATCTTGAGGAGGGCTCAAAAAATGTTGCTGTTTAAATTTTATTTTTTTCTTCATGCTCGATTCCAAACGTTCATTATTGAAAATAATAAACCAGAATTGATCAAAATCGTAATGCCAGGTAAAAGTAATCCCAGAATTTCGCTGGTTTATGCACCGATTAAACAGGCGTCCAGCGGAGGTTGCTGGAGGATTTACAGATAAATTCATATCCCACAGCAGAGAATGAATCTCATTACGATTACCTAACGGCCTGGAAATAAAACTGCCGAGAATTTTTCCCCTCTCAAGGTGAACAGAAAATGGGAGAGCGAGATTGAAAGCTGGGTACCTGCTTATTAACTGATTTTCAACAGGAGGTCATTACATAGCAGGAAAACTCGCGAATGATCATCTGCAAAACCGGTATTGTCAGTTCAATGAGTTCCAGGAGTCAGTTGGATTTTCGCAATTTGCGTTTAATCTCGATACTGTTAGTTAGTGAGCAATATACATTGATTTTTATTGGCACCTAGTAAAATTGAGTAGTAGTAGGAGAACCGTATGCGTTGTGTAGGTTATTTAATTGTCATAAGTCAGGTTAGCTTTTTACAACTGATAAACTGTTGACGATGAATATCTAAAACATTTGTTTGCTAAAAATTCGGGTTCCTGGACATTTGGATGTTAGGTAAGTTTTAAATTTGTGCATGGAGATAGGTACCATCGTTTTGCATTTATTCCTCACGAATAATGGTTGCGAAACAGTTATTGCTCACTATGTTTTTCACCATTTGCTCACTTTCATTTTTTGAAAGAGGAATATTGAGGCGGACAGATTTTGAGCTGTATTGGTGTTGTTGCTGGTGTGCAATTACCATAAGAAGGAATATGACTTCGCGCAATTGTGCGAATCAACCTTGATCTAGTGACACTTAACTGAAATTATTTATCGCGAATATAATATCGTATTCGATGTGTTTAAGATTACTCATCACTGACGTACACAGGGTTGCTCTAATTCGTCTAAAAATACATTCGTTAGTTCAAAAGGAGAATACCCTCCCTCGGCCCAAAATATGCACTGGATAAAATGACCTTTCCTTGGACGAAAACTTTATTCTACTTTATTGAATGTATCTTGACCTGTAATAGTCTTTGTTGCTTTATTATCTTACCTTTACCTGCTCTGTGCACTATATTAATAGAGTAAAATACTATAGTACCTACTTAATTCCTGCATTCATTTCAAAGAAAAATACTGTACATTTTGCATTGTACCAATGACATTAATAATAACCATGTTGCAGTGCTTAGGTATTTCATAAAACATTTACCGTAGAGAGAAAGTGTAAAGACTTTATTTAAAATAATGCACTTTGATTCGATTTGAAATACCAAAATATGCATAAAACCCCTTTTTGGGTTTGGATTTTTTCAGAAATTTTCCGACCCCCCCCCCCCCCCCCCCGCAGTTTAAAATCCTAGATCCGCCACTGAACAGTATAATAAATAAATCAGCAAATAGACTTATGAGAGGTTGAGTTTTTAGGTAATACCTACTTCGAGAATTCGATCATTAGGTCTTACGAACTCTCTGTGCTTCAGATGGTCAACTACTGTAGGTACTTGCCGGTCCCAGAGTGGTCAACATTCGACTCGTGGCTCGTGGAGAGGTCTGTGTGACCGGGTTCGGCTCCCGGCTGAGAAACAAAATTTTCACAGTGGGAGAGGGTGATGAAGCTGTGAATCAGCATTATTAAGTGATCAATCGAAATGCTCCCTTGCGATTTCTATCGGTTAGCACGAATAAACCATCATTCACTATATTATTTAAGTCAACTCCACTTGAAGTAAATTGTAGGAATTGCCATTATAAAATGCTCATATAAAATCTGAATAATTATTACTCCACTTTGTTAATTGGTTCCACTTTCCTCACATTCATGCGACAAATGGTCGGTAAAAGGAAAGAAGTTCGTTTTCCACCTGAGAGGGTTCCCGGGCCGACTGGTATTTCTGCTTTGAGCGTGTGAGTTAAACGGCGAAATTTGAAACAGATAAGTTTCGTTTCGAGGGATTTGGAGGCCCCTTGAGAGCTTCAGCGATGAAATATTGAGGCCGCTTCCCGGGGATCCAATCTTCCTTGCAGCTCGCTCCGGAACCCCCCCAACCCTGGGGGCCCCTTCTTCAACCAACCGAGAGAAAAAGGGGAAAAAAAATAAATCCTCATCTCAAATTGAGAGCTATCCCATTTGTGTAAAGAACCCCCAACAAACTAATATACCTGTTGAAAAACGTATCCGAGCCCTTGGCCGACCCGTTGCCTTCATGCGTCTTGGAAAACGATCCGCTAAATAATGTGGGAATGTTTTTTAAAAGGCGTCCCCTCCTCGTAATACAATAAATGCCTCTCAACACGTTTCGACCCCTCGATGATTTATGCTCGGTGAGCTGGAACAGAACGGTTTGGTTTTTCCTAGGATCTACTTGTCAAGGCAGCGCATATTTGAATTAAGAATATAGCAATTAGGCGCCTCCAGGACTCGACCTGCTGGTGAAGACGGATTCCTTCGGAAGGTATGTTAATTGTACTTCTACTAGGCACTCGCGGAACTAACACTTCGTGTTGTTCTGGCAGTCTGTGCATTGTTCAGAATCACACGTTTTGGTTTATTATTCTGTTAATAATACACCTATGTATTCGCTCAGCAAAAAAATTGTATATAACACCCCCTCAACATTTTTTCTTTTCCGTTTCAAGGTGCGTAGATTCCAAAAATGCAATGTCCGTCCGCCGTACGCCGCCGCCGTCTGCCGGATCACGTGTACCGGCTTCATTTTCGGTCTAAAAAATTCGTTCTTTCGCACTCATGCTCCATTTGGGCCCTAAGTGTGTCCCTAAACTTTGCAGCCCGATCGGAATATACCCAGGGGTGTTATGAGTGAAAATGTGGATAAAAATAGGTACTTTTGTGTTTTAGTAACATGAGCTTTTGAGGTATCTTTTTCCATATTTTTGGGGACGAGAAGACCGAATATGAAGTCGATTTTGACCAAAGAGAGGAAAATTGAGGTTCTACCAAAGGTTCGGCTGCCAAAATTGATTTTTTATGAGGCAAAAACCTGGAAAATCGTCTGAAATCATCATCAATTTGTATTATAACACTAGAGGAAGTGTCAACACGTGGATCAATGATCAAAGATAATTTGAAAAAAAAGAAGAAAAAAAAGGAGCGTACCTAATTTGTGTTTTGGTGGCCAAAATTGGTGGAAACCATCAGAAATAGCTATTCGAATTATTTAACGTGAAAGAAACAATAAATAAACAGCCAACATTTCTGTAGGTATGTCCATAGAATAATAAGCCCATGGTGAAAAGGACTTTGCAGCGTTTTTTTGTTTCTTTGCAGTTCGATACTATTTTGAGAAGATAAATGTTACGTGTTTACCGGCCATCAGGGCGTTCAAGTAGATGTACCCACACATCAAAGCATTCAAGGTTAAAAATATCGGTAGGAAGTAGGTAATGGCGTTGTCCTTGCCTGATATTCAATACTGGAGGAAGACAGACGACCATGATGGCATTACAATGACTGATAAATGTCATTTAGAGGCTTCATTCAATCCGAAAAACGTATGTTATAGAGTAGTACGTATTTTATCGTTCATTTGAATAACACAGGGGGAAGTACACAGTGAAAATTGTTGGTTGTAGTGAAGCGTATCATAGGCCTTTCCTATGTTGTCTGTATGCCAGCTAGCTTACAAAAATGAAATTCACATGGGATCAATCCTTGACATTTTAAGCCCATTGAGACGTTGTTGGTTTATTATTTTCAATAATGAACCTTTGGAGTGGAGCTTGAAAAAATTTGACTCCCCTCAAAATTTGATGGTTTTCGTTTCAAGGTACGTAAATACCTACGTAGAACGCGAAAATGGAATTTAAAAAAAAAGCTGTTCGTCCCCCGCGCCGTTACGAAGCCATACTTCGCAATTTCCTTAGTTACGATGAACCAAAATTAAGAAGTTCGGTTTGTCGACCCTGTTCGGGGTTCAGTTGTTCCGCGATATTCGGCTTTACTGTCATTCATTGCCAAGGAGTGAAAGACAGGGGTTGACATTTTCAAAACGCCGAAAACTCTTTTAGCTCGCCTTTTAAACTTATTTTTAGCTCGAAAACTTCCAAAAAAAGGGCGTGGATTTTATGTCGTTTTCAAATTGCTTCCGAACTTAGGATTTTAGGAGACCACCTGGAGTATTGTACATCCAGCCGTTCGTTCAGTGAACGAACCCTGAAGTTTGAACCGAAACCTTCGTCAACATGATTGTGAATCATACTGTAGGTATACATCCAGTTCAGACATCACTGATAGTGAGCAGCTGATTATAATCACGCATGGCTTATGAAATCGAGTTTTTTATTATTCGAGTTTGTTTGTTATTTTTACTTTGGATTTTGTTGAAGTACCTCAATTTGTTGATAGGTTCGCTACCTGATTTGTCATTCCCTAACCACGAACCGAACGATTCGTCCAAACTAGGTGAAAATCGAGGAAAATGTTGAGGTTCAGCTTATAACGTTTCAGAACTCAGGTTCAGCGACCATCAGAATGTTCAAAAACGGGCGTACAGGCGATGGGGGCGGTGGAAAATTGCATTTTTATTTATGTAACTGTAATAATTGTCAAACATCAGAGAACTAAACTTATACCTCGAATCTGGTGGGATTTTCATCGTGTGTGTGCGTGTATGGGTAGGTTGCTATTCACCGCAAAAAACGACACTACCGATGAAACACTAACACACACACACACTAGCATGAAATCTGTTATCTACGCAGAAGGAGTTTCTCTATAGGAAAATGATAAACCGTTAATTTGCATCGTTTTCCGTATAGTTATGGGCAGGGGCGTTGCGTCCATAAGGCCACTTGGGCCACTGCCCCGGCACCCAGAAACACAAAAAACTCCAAAAAAATGCCAACCATTTGTTCAGTTGGCATTCGAATTTCCCTCCATATACTGTACATAGCATATTTCACGAAGTTCAACAGCGACTCGACAGAGTTCCCTGGCTATGGATATTCAATATGTGTTTCCGTCATGTTGGCTCCCCTGTAGCTCCATGGAGCATTTTATCGGAATATAGCTGCACTAATCGATGTCTTGCAATCGAAATAGAAACCTACGCTTCTGAAACTGACAGATCCTGGGACCTGGTGTCGCCAAGGTAACCGAGAAAAGTGGCCCGTCCGCGCAAGCTCAGTCGAGTAAAAATTTGGTTAGCCACGCCCCTTTTGGGCCCGGGGCCCACATTTCCATTCAAAAATCGTTTGTGTTCACAATCGATTGGATTGTTTCAATTCATCTTGTCATCTCGATACGAGATGCTTGTCCTTCGATCTGTCCTCTCCTAAAAATTCTTTTCACGTTCGCTATTCTTTTCCTATGTTGAGTTTTCAATTTTCTGCTTACGTTTCGAATTTTGTATGTTCCCATTCGAGTTCCCGGAACAGATTTGGATTTGCGATAATTAAGTGCGTTGTGTCCTGTCTGTGGTCTTGTGGATTGATCGACGTCAACATACACAGATAAGTACCTGGCTTCTAGTCTGATTCTCCATCCAAGTAGGTACTGGCCGGCGGGTCATTACTTCGTTGTATTTCAGTCTAGTTCGTTGTTGTTTAGTTTATTTGCTTCTGTATTTTTGTACCACATGAATTCGGTGGCTAACTTACAGTCGAAATTTTCGACGTTTTCCTACGAGGATAAATAGAGTGATGATTAAAAGTTTAGAGTCCTTTGCTGAGTATTAGTCAGTATGAAGCTATAGAACTTTTAGCTTCTGGTAATCCTGGATACTGGTCAGAACTATTGTGAACACAGTGCTTAGGTACATTCTGACTTGCTAAGAGCTGCGGTTGATTAAAATCCACCCATTTCTCATAAGAAGACTCCACTGTTGGAAAACATTTACAGGTATTTTGTAGAAAAAGCTGTTAATTTGTGTTCCGGTTTGGTGGCCCACCATTTTCAGAGCCCGCGCACCGCTACTGGTTATGGGTATTTCAAACGTATTGTGTGCAGAATAAGTTCCATAAAGAAGGTCCATTTATAAAGCAGAGGTATTTTACAGCTTTTCCCACTCGATTCGAAAGCTTGTGTATGCAAAATAATGAACCGCAACTGGACATGCTTCAGAGGATTCCTACGACAAGGATTCGACAGGTTGGACTGAATACATAAGTAACTGTAGTTAAATAGATGATACCGCCGCTGTCCGAGAGATCGCGTGCAACACCAGGATCAAGCCCAGTTCCAATTTTTATTTTTTTATTTTTTTCGAATGAAGATCTAATGACCGTTGCGTGTTTTGGTTTAAATTCCTTCAAAAGTTGTACGGTGCCGCATTCTATCTCCTGTTGAACTCTATCCCACGCCCCCACCTGTTAAGGCCGACCGGGTGATTCCATCCCGTAGCCGTCTGACTCATTAAGCCTCCCCCATACGCCGGAGTCTCTAATTATACGTATCAAGTCTCTCTCTCTCAATCTCTCTCTCTCTCCAGACCTGTCCGGAATCGGTGCCCAATCAACCGTAAACTATGGCAATACGCCGGCCTCAGCTCCGAAGTACTCATTTGCCATTGCGTAATTGAGCTCCGAGTTATTCCCTCGCTTTGAAAATTTCCGCTTGGGGATCGCTCGGATTAGTTTCGGATTTGGTTGAATAGAACTGAGCATCGAACTTCCTAAGTTTACTTAATAACTCCGGACTGCAAAGAGTTGTCAAGATGGTTGTAACTATTACGAACTCAAATTCAAAAAAAAAATTCTTTATCCTACTCGACTAAGCTCTCTATTTGATATGAGTTGTCAACAAAATAGTTCACAATGTAGCTTATTAGGCTTGGCCCTTCAGGACGGAGTAGTCGAAGCTCAGATGTTGGTTTATTATTCTGTGAATAATACACCTGTAATCGCTCAGCAAAAAATGTTTATAACACCCCCTCAAAATTTTTTCTTTTCCGTTTCAAGGTGGGTAGATTCCAAAAATGAAATGTCCGTCCGCCGTACGCAATACGCCGTCCGCCGTATCACGTGTACCGGCTTAATTTTCGGTCTAAAAATTCGTTCTTTCGCACACATGCTCCATTTGGGCCCTAATTGTGTCCCTAAACTTTGCAGCCCGACTAGAATATACCCAGGGGTGTTATGAGTGAAAATGGGTATAAAAATAGGTACTTTTTGTGTTTTAGTAACATGAGCTTTTGAGGTACCTCGTTTTCCATGTTTTTGGGACGAGAAGACCGAATATGAAGTCGATTTTGACCGAAGAGTTGAAAATTGAGGTTCTAGCGGAGTTTCAGCCTTAAATTTACGTTAAATTTTGTTCTAAAATCGTCGTTCCTCCACACACATTTGGGTCCCCATTTGGGAACACATTTGGGTCCTAGTTGTGCTCCTAAACACGGCAGCCCGATCGGCATACACCCAGGGGTGTTATGGGAGAAAAATCGGTGTAAAAATAGGGGTTTTCGAGGTATTTTTGAGGTTTTAGTGAACATGAGCTTGTCAGATATCGTTTTCCATGTTTTTTAGGGCGAAAAGACCGAATATGAAGTTGATTTTGACCGAAGAGTGATGAATTGAGGTTGCAACGAAGGTTAACCTCCCGAAATTCATTTTTTATTAGTCAAAAACATGAGAAGTGTTCTGAAATCACCATAAATTTGTATAATAACACTAGAAGTAGTATCAACAGATGAATCGAGACGATTAAATGGTAGTATCAATCATCAAAAATAATCTGGTTTTAAAAAACCGAGCCTAATTCGTGTTTTTGGAGACCAAAATTGGTGGAAACCATCAGCAATAGCCATTTCAATAATTGCGTATGAAAGAAACAATAAATGAACAGCCAAAATTTCTCTACTATGTCTGATAGAATAATAAACCCATGTGACTTTGCAGCGTTTTTCGACTGTTTTAGAGCTGGTTCATTCGACAATTTTTATGCGAGGATAAAATAGCGCGCAAGTGGCTGCTTGGTTTTAGCACTTGAATAACTAAAGTGGTCTTCTAACTCCTAAGCGATTTCTATGTTAGATAATAATGGGTTCGAAGATGACCAAAACTATTTTTCAACTATTTTATCCAAACAATACGTGGGTCAGAATTGCCGAAAATTGCCTAAATTTGATATTAAATCACAATAAGTAGTAGGTAATTATAGAATAGAGACCATAAGCAGTAGATATTTTTCTTCGTAAACATTGGGTCAAAGCCGTCTCCAACACGAACTAAATCACTCGCGAAGAAATCGTGGAAACCCATTTGAATCCTTCTCTAACAGTTCTAAAAATAATGCATTCATCAAAACACTTACAGGATGCTGACTCGGGACGGAACGACTACAAACAGTGGAAAATAATATTAAAAGAAAAAGCTAGTCAGTCACAAATAAGACAAAAACGTAAAAAAATTGCTAAAATCTTTTGTTGCTTTGTTTTATATTTACTCATATTCTCATGCTGCATAATCTTTTCTTGCTGTGTTAGATACGTTTCCTTGACATTATGTTCCATGCCTTGGCCCAACCGTGAACCAGACCAAATATACAATCATATATACCTGTTCTTCTTTCTACTAGTTTCCAAAGTGGTTCAAGAGCTTATTATTGGGTTTTTGGTTTATTATTCTGTGAATAATAGACCTATGTATTCGCTCAGCAAAAAAATTGTATAACACCCCCTCAAATTTTTTTCTTTTCCGTTTCAAGGAGTGTAGATTCCAAATTTTTTCTGAGCGGTTACATAGGTGTATTATTCACAGAATTGCAATGCCCTAGTTGTGCCCCTAAACTTGGCAGCCCGATCGGAATATACCCAGGGGTGTTACGAGTGAACATTTGTGTAACATGAGCTTTTGAGGTATCGTTTTCCATGTTTTTGGGGAAGAGAAGACCGAATATGAAGTCGATTTTGACCAAAAAGTGGAAAATTGAGGTTCTACCAAATGTTCAGCTCCCAAAATTGATTTTTTTTTTAATGAGTCAAAACCTAGAAATCGTCTGAAATCACTAGAGTTCACTAATTACACTAGAAAAATTGTCAACACGTGTATCAAGACGATTAAATGGCACTACCAATGATCAAAGATAATTTTTTGAAAAAAAAAGGAGCGTACCTAATTCGTGTTTTGGAGGCCAAAATTTGTGGAAACCATCAGAAATGGCTATTTCAATTATTTCACATGAAAGAAACGATAAATGCAGGTTTGTCCAATAGAATAATAAACCCATGCGACAAGGACTGCAGCGTTTTTCCCCTGTAAAATACTGATTTGTTTACATTTGTTGAACTCCACTGTGGCGGAACGATCAATTCGCGTCCAGTAAGCACAAATCTCAGTTTTATTCATCAATTCATTTATTTCATATTTTTATTTTTCATGAGTAGGTACTCACTTGCTAACTCAATGACGGGAAATAGGTTCTTGTCGATGGTAGTCTTTGGTGAAGGTAGACCAGATACCAATTTCTCTCTGTATTGTTCCCAATTCAACGGCTAATGACAGACCAGTTAAGCCCTATGGTGAAATAATGGATATGTACCTGCCCTCGACGCCCCAGCCCACCGCGGCACCCGTGAGGTGCTACTCTGACCCCGAAGTGCGAGGGTGTGGAGCCCAAGGCCGGCACCCCTCGATAGGTTAAACTTTTTTTTCGCCCCTCAGTAATTAAAAACTCATTTCACCCCAGTAATGCTCGTCAAGGCTATGGAAGGGCTGAGTGATTTGTATATTGATAAACAGCCATAACTACACTCTCTGCCAACCCTTCGTCTCCCTCCAACACCAACTCTCCGTCCCACCATCGCTCCCTCCCCATCGCTCCATCACCCATAATTCCCTACACACTCCTCTCATACTAATTGCCGCTAACGAGCTGCAATTTGTTCTCCTGCTGCCACAACCGCCTTCGACGCCAGTCAGTTTTTTAAATTTTTTTCCTTTCTTTTTATTATAACTTACATGTGTTAATAAACACTTGCGTCCTGCCCATTAATATGGTCTCGTGTTTACATCTCATGGAGCACCGGCCTGTACGGCATAAATCAATATAATTTTTCTGATATATGACTCCGGGCACGTCCTCGGCCTGGTGAGTGTACCGGACTCGTTGAATGGGGCAGTCGATAGGCAGTTTGGTACAAAATAGATGGCAACACGATTCATTAGTTCCGCCTACCTTCTAATTGAATAATCCTCGCAGGTTGTTCAGTGGACAGTAAGGATGCACGGAACACATATTGATTCCGTCAAATAACTGTCTAGGGTGAAACATGGACATTTCGTTGCCTAATTAATAGAATATTGATGAATTGAAACGATAAAATTGCACTTGGATTTCCGACGGTGAACGTAGGTAACTTATCCTACAGATATTGTCCCCGAAAACTCCCCAACTTCACAGATTGTTGATGTCCATACTTTGAATGAATATCAATGTAATTTAAAAACGCTGCAAATCCCTGCACAACGGTTTATTATTTTGTACAGATCACAGCTCTATGTGTAGATAACCCTTCTATATAATATGTACTAGTCTATTCATATTATGTAGATCGCAGACCCTCCGTAGGTTAGTACCTAACCCCGTACTCGTTACTAGGTAGGTACCTACCTAAATCACAAGTTAAATGATGCTAAAAGAATTCTTTCGATGACAAACAGTAACTAAACTGGCGAAAAGAAACGCAAATAATGAAGTTCTGAAGGAAAATTGTTGATTTGGAGTGAAATAGATGCCCCTTCTAAGTAGATCACTGTTTTCTGTGGTCAGTACTATGAACCTTTATGTAATAACTTGCCCATCAATAATACTTCAACGGTTGTTCAAGATGCAAAAGTACCGATCAACAAAATCCAGCCCCTTCTTGGTAGATGAACCGTTGTGTAATAATTTACCGTTGTGTAATAATTTAACGTTATGTAATAATTTACCCATCAATAATACATCAAAGTTTTTTCGTTTCACAAGTACCTACCAACAAAATCCAATAGCCCATCACTTATCAAATTAAATAATATCGCAGAACAACCAACTCGACTTCATACAGCCATCCTTGATTATAATCAGCTGCTCCCTAGTGATGATATCCCGGCCGGATTTATACCGTTTGATTCACGATCGTTTTGATGAAGCTTTTTGGTGATCAAGACAAATTTAATAACGTTAAAAAAACCATACCCTCCTATCGAAAGTTTTCGAGATACGGCGTTCTGAAATTTTCAACCCCTATTTTGAACCCCATAGAGATGACTGACAGTAACGCCGAGCTTCGAGGACCAACTAGACCCCGAACGGAACCTATATCCCGAATTTCATCAATTTTTATTCATGGTAACTAAGAAAAGTGATCAGTACGGCGTACGGACAGAAATTTTTTATTGCATTTTCGGATTCTACATACCTTGATACGTAAACCATCAAATTTTGAGGGGGGGGGGGGTTAAATTAATTTTTTTTTTTTCATGCTCGATTCCAATGGTTCATTATTGAAAATAATAAACCAAAATTCACTAACAAATAAACCAAAATTCACTAACAGAAGAGAGCACTTGGTGCAGTGCGTATCCTAAGCCTTATATACTTGAATTATGAGTTATTATAGGTAGTAACCAAATTGGAAACGCCAATTTCAGTTCAGTAAAATACACAAGTCATACATCACCGAGAGGTAAGTATTGGATAAGTATGTAAGTATGTATTTTCATCTCAAAAAGGTTGAAGAAGTAGGTAGTACCACAAGGGGCTCTAATAAGTCTAAGAAGAAACAAAAATATCTGAAGTTCGAGAATAATGGGTTGATACTCCGTACTTGACTGCTGAACCGAAAAAAGTCTTTTTGTTTAATACAATGCTGATCTCTGTGTGGCCTAGCAAAATCCAACAAGAAGATAATTTATCGAAACTTTCGAATCAATGTACCCACTTACGCCTCAAGGTATGTTAAATGCCCTTCACAAAGATTCAGAGTGGAGAGCATTTATGAAGTGACAAAGAAATATGCAATCATTTTTGACTGATGACGAAGATTTATGGTGTGCCACAAGCGCTCCTGGCACTCGCGAACCCAGAACAGTGAAGCTTCTTCACAACAAATCTCCCTACAAATCCAGAGACTGAAGAGGACCAATCCTTGGGTACTTGGGTGCTGTTGTAATGGCCTCAGTGCAATATGTGGTGCATCATATAGGAATTTCACCATGAAATACGTATATACTAGAATAAAAATAAAAACCTTAAAAACAAAACAAAACGCCGCAAAACAAAAAAGTCCTTGTCATATGGGTTTGTTATTCTCGACTGAATACGGCGCGACTGGGACTTCTGAAGAGACCCGCAAAGCTATATTAAACTCAAATATTAGGTAGCTATTTCTGACAAATTATTTTCGATCAATGAAATTTCACTAAATTGTCTCGATTCACCTGTTAATACTACCTCATGTGCTGTTATACAAATCTCTGGTTATTACAGCCATTTTCACAGGTTTTTGATCCAGAAATATTAAATTTTGAGAGTTGAAACTTCGTTAGAACCTCAATCCTTCACTCAGTGGTCAAAATCAACTTCACATTTGGTCTCCTCACCCTAAAAAACATGTAAAACGATACCTCACAAGCCAAAGCTCACTAAAACCTCAAAAATACCTCATTTTGTACACATTTTTCGCCCATAACACCCCTGGGTGTTTTCCGATAGGGCTGCCGAGGTAGGGGACACAACTAGGGCCCAAATGGAGCCTGTGCGCGAGAGAACAATTTGTTTAGACCGAAGATAAAGGTAGATGTCGATGACACGGCATGTGGAATCTGTAGACATTGAAACGCAAAAGAAAACATTTGCATGGGGTATTCAGAAAAAAAATCCGATCCGAATACGTACGTGTATCATTCAGAGAATAATAAACCAATATGATATGCGTAAATTTAGGTAATAAACCAGAAATAAACCAATTGTTTGCAACTAAATTCCCTGAAATAATTATAATCCAATTGTTTGAAAAATGCGCGATTCAACTAAGTATACATAAATCATACTCATAGTGATAAAGAAAGGTAGACTAATAGCTACGAGGAAGCGGTGAGTCAACGGGCAGCCGCTAAACGGTTTGAACCGGAACCTGCCGATAGGAACCCGTGAGAACTGCGTGCGATCTCCGACGCCCGCCGGGATCAAAAATAACTCTGCGAATCGATGGATCCAGCTCTTCTGTAACGCAGTTCACTCTGAGATCACCGATTCTATTAAATTGTCGGTTTTGTAAAGGCTTTTTCCTAGAATGCCGTGAATCAGGCAGTTATTTATGTTTTCGCCTCCGCCGTTTTCCCAGCTAATTCCTTCCGATGCTCCGGTAGTTGATGGCACCGGGGGATCACGACTAATCAGGAATGATCTTGGTTGAATGAAACTAATCGCTTATGTAGGGATTTCAATTTGGTGCGAATGAGTACAAAATGGTGCAAAAATGGTTACTGGATTCTCCTCTGTAGTTATCGCATTGCTTGTTAAATCACTGAATCGATGGTTTGTAATCGAAATTTAATTTATAGAAGCCTGATATTTTCGAATCTGCAATTCTCCATACCGCTACTACAGATAAATTGGGTTGGGTCTTACATGATATTCAGTCATAATCGGCAAGTGGAGTAGGACTTGAATTGACTGTCCTCATTGCGATGAACGTGAAATCGAGTCAGCATTGCGGTAACCACAGACACTCCAGATACAGGTGGTTAATAATTAGGTACGTTACGAACTAAATCAATCGCGACGAAATCGTGGAAACCCATTGCAAAGAATAAAACGCTGCAAAGTCCTTGTCACATGGGTTTATTATTCTATTGGAATTCTAGAGATTTTTGTTGGCTGTTAAATGTATTGTTTCTTTCATGCGGAATGATTGAAATAGCTATTTCTGATGATTTTCACCAAATTTGGCCCCCAAAACATGGAATAGGTACGCTTTTTTTTTTTAAGATCATCTTTGATCATTGGTAGTGGCATTTAATGGTCTTGATTCACCTGTTTACTCTTTTTCCAATGTTATTGTACACATTGATGGTGATTTCAGACAGTTTTCCAGGTTTTTTACTCATAAAAAACCAATTTTGGGAGCTGAACCTTTGGTAAAACCTCAATTTCCACGTCTTTGGTCAAAATCGACTTCATATTCGGTCTTCTCGTCCTCAAAAACATGGAAAAAGATACCTCAAAAGCTCATGTTACTAACACATTGTTAAAACGCAAAAAGTACCTATTTTTATACACATTTTCACTCATAACACCCCTGGGTATATTCCGATCGGGCTGAAAAGTTTCGGGACTCAACTAGGGCCCAAATGGAGCATGTGCGCGACAGAACGACTTTTTTAGACCGAAAATGAAGCCTGTACACGTGATACGGCGTACGGCGGACGGCGTACGGCGGACGGCGGACGGACATTGAATTTTTGGAATCTACGCACCTTGAAACGGAAAAGAAAAAATTTTGAGGGGGTGTTATAAAAATTTTTTGCTGAGCGAATACATAGGTGTATTATTCACAGAATAATAAACCAAAAACTTAGTTTTCAAACGTTGTCTATTGCCACTAATACACGAAAAATACACTGTTATACTGGTTTCGGTGATCAAACCATCGTCATTAACAAACAATAACTGAAGGCAAATTGGTGAGCGGTGACCTTATAAATAGTCCCAAAAAGTGAAAGGTGGTCGATTGGGATTGGTTATGAAGATAAAAGGAGATGGAAGCAAAGTGAAGGGGTCGATTCTGATTGGTCATTAAAGTGTCCTTGTGGACTTAACTATTGTGGTCAAACTGGGAGGAAGTTTAGAGAAAGGATAAAGAAACATCAAAAAGATTTAAGGGATAATAAGGGTGATTCGGCCTTTGCACGTTTCTTGAATGAATCCGGTCACAGCAGTCAATCAGGCAATCAGTCAATTTTTTTTTATTTTTTTTATTTTTAAATCAGTCAGTTTTGGTCTTACTGATAGTTTGTTGAGTTCTTTCATTTCTGCCCGAAAGGGAGCATGTTGGATGTACTTCATGTAAGTTCGAAATTATTAACAGTGATTGGTAGGTTGGGTAAATCATTGAATGATGTAATTCCTCTAAGTTTTTCTCCATTATTGCGTTCATTTCTGTAACAGCTTAGTCTCCCCTCCCCCACATCACTTCCACCATTCCTTTCACTTTTTGGCATTCACTTCCAGGGCCAATCAGAATAGACCCCCTTCACTTTGCTGGCTTATCCTTTGATCATCACAACCAATCCCAATCCTCCTTCACTTTTCACCCCCCCCCCCCACCCCCTTCCACTTTTTGGGACTATTTATATTAGGTCATCTCTCACCAAGGTGCCTTCAGTTATTGTTTGTTACTGACGATGGTTTGATCGCCGAAACCGGTGTAACAGTGTATTTTTCTTGTATTGGTGGAAATGGACAATCTTTTAAAACTCCGTTCTTATTCTTTATTAGTTACCTACGTAATTATATATGTATATATTTTTTTTTTTTGGATGGTCAAGAAAACGTTGCAGAGTTAAATAGAATAAGAACTCCTACAATGGGTGTAACGCAGGAATTGGTTAACAACACGATTGTGAATTCCCAAAGCACTTGGAGAACAAAAGGAATTTAGATTTTAATAGTTATATTAGTTGTAAATAGCCAGCAATTTATTAACATCTGCCTGTCTAACATTTTTAGTAAATACCAGAATTTTTGAAAATTTTCTCGATGCAAATCCGTTTTAGAGCATTCTGAATTCATCCATGGATTTCAGCAACATTTTACAATTTATTATTATAAATGGTAGCGTGGTTTATGTGTATTTTTTATGTGTTTGCGGTTGGTTGGTGAGTGTTGAAAGATGAGCGATTTCGAAATTTGGGTGAGTAGAATAAGTGGATGGAGTGGGTGGTTTGTTGGATGGAGTTACTAAAGATTTTAGTCAAGTAGAATTCAGGACTAGTTTGATATTGCGTAAGGTGGTTTGTGCTGTTGCAATATTTTAGTTTGTCATAATGTGGTGTGCGGTAGACGTGAATCCGCGCTAAACTGATGGGGGTTCAGCCGGAGCTCCCCCTGATAAGCCGTGATGTTTTAATCTGACTTGATAAGGTTATCCGGACCCCCCAGTGCTTCTCAAAATGCGAACCGCGCGAGTCTCATCAGTTGATCTTTGACCGGTCAGATCCTTGACAGGGCCGGCCAAGACTTCATCCTTGGCCCGTTGGCCACACGGACATTTCTAGCTTCCAAATCTAACATCATCTCAAGAAGTGACGTAGTTCGTTCCTAAATTAGGAACTGCGTTTTTGTACTGGTCCTTCAGTGCCCCTCTGATCCCATGAGTAATGACCACTAGTCCCTATTTCATACTATTATACGTCACGTGGCTTATGGTAATAAGCACGTGAAACAATAGGATGACGTAGTTATGATGAGCCTTATAAGAAAATCCACTGAATCTAGGTTAACAAATGCATAAATAAGAATACCAATTGTATTTCAAATACATATATAAGAAACTAATTGTTAGAATGCGTAGGTACTGAATACAAAATGAGTAGGTACCCAATGCATTTTAAATTTGCCCGTCTGAAATTACGTAATCCGCTTGCGGCGCTTATGAGATACGTGTAAATATCGATTTCCTCTTTCGGAGGCCCGCATCGGCGTGATGTTCTTCAACTGCTCATCCACTTCTTCACCGTCGGCTGTCGAAATCGGTGGAGAAAACGGCAAAAATTAACAGAGTAACCCTCCATTAAACTAGTTTACGATCGGATCCCGATTTTCAAACTCGCGCCTGCCAACGGCCCACATAATCAGGTTCACTGGAATCTGAAAATGCAGAGACTCGTTCCAGCAGAAGCGCACCGCTCTGACTTTGGCTTAGGTTTTTTCAACTAACGAAACATCGATCAGCTTGTATTTTGTTACCTGAGTTTGTAGGGAGTTCATGAAAGTGTCAAAGATCTTTCGGGCTATTCACGCATTTTTCTTGGTACCTACCTACCTACCTGTCTACCTAGCATACACCTACATAGATAGTCGTGCCTACCCTCCAGTAAATATTATCCTTGGATAAATTGGGGAGATGGTCAAAAAGCACGTGGTTTCAAAGGAAACCTTTGCTCACGCGCTGATGAATAAATACGAAATTGGTTTTGATGATCTGTGACCAACTTGACCCCATCCCGCGCTTATCCTCAACTTTCCTATAGTCATTATTACTTTTCTTTGGTATAGTTATGGGTATTTCAAGCGTCTGGCGTGCAGAACACCTAGACAGAAAATAACGAACCGCTGTGAAAGGAATTACGTTTTCCCTTCTTAATGGAATGTTTTTGGTGCAATAAGTACTCACAGTGCACTGTGGCAAGTGTTTCCAGTGTTACATAAGCCAGGCATATGTAAAACTATTAAATCTAAGGAGCACCCCTCCACACCTACTTGTACGTATTCACGCCGCACCACTTCTTATCCTGTACAAAATTTTTGACCTATATCTAAAACATCAGTTTGATATAAGACAAAAAAATACACAATTTTTTACGAGTAGGTATAGGTATTTAGTGATCGTGTGGATATGGGCACCACCACCTCCAACCCATACAACCCCTTATCTTCCAATTCGTTATGCCAATTCTTCCTTGTAGATATGACATTTCAGGGACACGTTTGCGCGTTCCTGAACGAAATAATCGCTAAATGAAAACTCGCTTTGATATTTAATTCTGATATTTAATTTTGCTTTGGTGTCATCAACTGCCATGTCGCGTTGTTTTTAGTAAAATCTGATATAATTTTGTTGCAGTAACTCAGTCGGAGCAAGATAGGTCGTGCATACTTCTAATCAGGATACAAAGGCGAGGAGGCGACTGGCTGTGGATTCATTGTGTTCTGCAGGTGAAAGAAAATATGGAAAATAGCCAACAACCGCTGATAGTCGCTACGAATCAAGTACTCAGGTAAGATTTCAATTTTGATTGATCAGTGCGAAACTTATGAAGTTTTAGCAGACTGTAGGCATGACAGCCTACGAGCCCTTCAGTATGGTTTTTCATAAAGATCGGCATAATACCAGTAGCTAGTTTCGAAATACGCATGGTATAAAATAGCCCCATCAAACCCGCAGAATTTTCTGATTGGTGGAGACCCACGATGTTGAAGAGGCTGCTTGGAAAAGAGTATTTACCTATGTCAATTCTTGACTTAAGTTGTGGTAAGTGTTGTTGAAAAATTCGTGATGTAAACTGATCTATTCCAATAATGTGGCAGAAAAACTTAGGCGTTTATTTCGGTCTGCTTGCCATCAGGCTCCGTTTCCTACTTGAGGATTCCCAGTTGATAAAATTAACTTCAATCGATATCATTAGTTCATATATAAAAGCAAAGTAATTTGAAAATGAACGGCAACTGGGTTCTTCTTGTTGAAATTGAAATTTTCGAGGCAGTGTCACCGAAATGCATGAATCAGAATTTAAGTGAACAAGTTAAAACGAGAATTTGTTGACAAATGTGTTCGAAACTGAAATAAAAGCTGTGGAAACAATTCAAGGAGATTCGGCTATTTCAGGTTTTGTCTTAAGGGATGGTCTCATATTTGGGTAGTTATGTGTAGGATTAGTAAGTAATCTTGAAGATTTCGGAGTTTCAGAAATGCTCTCTGTGTAGTAGCACTTGTTAAAATATGTATTTTGAACCGAAAGTAGAAGAAACTGACGTCTCCATCCCGTACATGTGAGGGGCCAGGAGGGAATAACCAAGAAGGGAGAGCATTAAACAGGTAACTCCAACCATAAATAGCCCCTCAACGAGCATTGAAAGGATGCAAATTCAAAACAGTTCTCTGTCGGCAGCCGGGCGGCATTGCTAAGCAAATTTTTCACCGCTGAAGGCAACGCGAGAGCTGATGTATTGAATATCAATCAAGTGGCGAGCGGTCAAGCGCGGATTAACGCTGCCTATGGAGCTTGTCTTGTTATCCTCATTAGCCCTGCAGACAGCCAGCCTGTATTCCCGTCCCGTGAAAACAGTTTCCCACATTATGAGATACAAATTACTCGAATCACATCAGTAGCGGCTCTTGTCACTCAGGACTGCATGCGAGGTGAGGGGTGAAATAAGTTGTGTTTTTCTTTTTTTTTATTCTCAAATTTCCTCCAACGAGAAGAAAATGCTTGAGTTTAAGATGTTTCCGTCATTGAGAAAAAGCGTAGTGCACGTACGTGCCTTCCCCCACTGAATGGTTCTTCTGTCACCCATCTATCCTCAATAATTTGTATAGTATCCATGCTTTAATATCAGTTGCTCATTTTAAATATTATTAAGGCGGCATTGTCTTTCATGTGGAAGGGAACCACCTTTTTGAATATCCTACCTGGTGTGATCTCGCTCCTCCACTCGTTCTTTTTTTTCGGCCATCAGCGCAACCTGTTCCAGTGATCATTTTGCGTTTCTCCGTTTTCCTGTTTTTCATCAGTGGTTTTCTGTTCGTTATTTCAATATTGGAGTCAGTGACTATTACTTTAGTCAATAGTTAGTCGTTTATTTCAGTTTTTTTTTCATTTCCCCAGTTGAATTTCATGTTTAGTTCATACGTTGCAGAGAAGTTCATTTATTCTTTGCATCCTTTTTTTTAGTACAAGATCTTTTTCCATTTTCCCTTTTATATTTAAGGTTTTTCCTGGGTATTTTTCTCAAAAATATCCAAGTGGTAGCAGAGTGGTCCTTTTTTGGACCTTTACAAATTATGTACATTAGTCCCTTGAACGTTGTGAATTTGCTTCAGTTTAAATCGATGCACACAGTCATCAATCTCTATGTGAGAATCACCCCGAATTGAAGGAAATTAAGCTGCAATGTAGACGTGACTAGCAATAGAAAATTTATTTAGTAAAATCGGTTAAATGATCTTGTGCCATCCTAGAAGCAATCAGTTTTCAATCACCATCAAGAGGGTGAATCAGAAAATAATTGCAGTGGCTCTAGTTCAACTACCTCGAAATTCAACTTCATTTGTTGGGGACCTTTTGTTTTAAATTGATTTGGTATCGTAAGATTACCTCACGTCGGATTCCTCACTCAGTAGGATTTGTAGTTTCAATTCATGACATTTACTGACGAAGAAGAGGTTGAACATGCATACGATAACCATCCTTTTGAATTAGCTGCTTCCTGACAGGGTCTGGACCTGGATGGATTTTTCCAGGGCAGTGTGTGAAGTTCTGTTTTCTGATTCAATTGTCGCCTCTTGTGGCGCCTCAGAATTAATTAATGGATCACTTCATCTGGTATAGTCTGATCATAAGTTGGTAACTATATAAATATATGAATACCGAGCATGTGCCGAAATAGTTGAATGTGACGTGGGATAATCAACATTGTAGGGGTGGCTCATGATGTAATTCACACTGGCATGATATTTGTTCCCGAGTTTAGTTTTTGTCGTCAGAGAGAGCGCTGCAGGGCGTAATTGTAGGGCCCGCTCTTCAAAGAAGGGGAAACGAGGAAAAGCGGCATTGCCATCAACTTCTTCAACCCTTCTTTGCCTGCATTGCGTCGGTCGGTTCCACCTTCAGAGCGATGAGACAGTTCTAATCGCTGTAAAGTGTACAGTAACGCCGGTAATCATTCCCCTAATGGAGTCCTAGAAAGAAACGTCTTCTACCCTATACCTTGATTACCTTCCTAATCCTCAACGCGCTGATGGCATCAATGGGTGAGCCCGGAGTGTATTTTCTTTTTTACTATTTCGCCCATGGTTCCGCAAGTAATGCCTTCATTCAGTTTTTTTTAGACGAGAATGCCGCCTTGGATCTTGTGTGGACTGAACTCGTAAACATAGAAAAGATATGTCTCATTGGATAGAAGCCCCAGTACACTCAAATGAATGACAAAATTTGTACAATCATGCAACTCAATTCTAAAACTTTGTAAATCTGCAAAGTCCAGTCAAAATCAGGAGTCTGTGTGACGTATAAATTCATGTTTTTGGAGTCAGGGCATTGTACAATATGTACTTTCAGCGGTGTATCGAGTGATACCGCTTCCCAAGTCCCAGTCCCAAGACGGTCGGATCGTCATTGCGGGAGGATGAACATGAATGTGTCACTGAAGGAAATTCCACTGGATTTGAGTTGTACCTACTGTAATTACATACACTCACAGATTCCCTTCCAGCAATCATTCGTTCTTTTACCTCTTTCCCATGAAGTAAATGGTACTTTCATCAGCGTCTCAGCTTTAATCAACCCCTACTCACGCTCCGATTGTGGAAATATTTTCATAAAATGCAAACATGAGTAAACACAATAAAACTGCTATCGTCTGCAAAAGACAAATTCAGCAAACTGAAAGAACCCACATCTTCTTAGGATCGGGCCGAGGAGCTCACAATGAAAAAAAGCTGTACACATTTTTTTGTTTTAAATTTTTTGATTGTTTAATTTTTGTTAAATTGGGCTTGCCCTCAAATAAAGAAACAAGAAATTAGAAATAATACTAATAGATAACTTTGCTGACCGTAAACAATTATAAACGAACAAATTAAGAAAATTCTGTGCAGTTGTTCGATTTTGTTGATAAATTTATCAAATTTATTTAAATCTATTCTTATCAGTAAAATAAACTAGGCCGGAGAGGACAAGAATACTGGATTGTTATAAATCCCCCTCCCCACACGGTTTTTCTTATTGACTGGGTTTCATTGGGGGACTAAAATTTATTGGGAAGAGTCCGAAATATTGCACCTCTCCAATCAATTATGGTACGAATATCTGCATGTTTTGAGAAAGTAAAGCACGGCTAGGGTCCGGCCAACGCGGGTGGCTGTCTGCGTGTGTTCTACCACTCGTTTGTTTGGTTGGCGGGCCTGGAGCTTGGCCTGAAGGTTGGGATCGCACATTGCCCCATTTCACACTAATCGCACCTCGCAATCACCCACATAATTAAGTCAAGGTAGGAAAGAGGAGACAACAGGGGCGGAGGGGTGGAAGTGTACTTGGTCTCCGAAGCAGGGTTAACTTCTATAATTAACTAGCTTCTCAAACGTTTCTTCCCAGTCGCATCTTTTCATCTCTATCCCACCGCATGACCTCTCTATTAACCTTAGAATAATTAAAGGCAAAACCCCCCATCGGCCTCCTGCATTGGGTCTTCTCCAGGAATCTCCTGTTTTGTCTGCTCCACTTGTGGATTCAAAGGCTCATTGCATATTCCAGATCTTATAGCCTTGTGGCACAGCCAGAGAATTAACACCAACCGCACCTCCTCACTTCCTCTAACACCAGGGCCTCTATTAATAAATTGCCCGAGCAGGATACGAAGAGATATTTTATCATTTCAATTTCCCTGTGGGGTACCGGGGCCCCGTTGTCACAAACTCTAACGATGAAGTACTGACGATTTATGCCTTACCGTCTTCCACTTCCTTGGTCGCCAACAAGTAAACAGTAAACAAATCGAACCAATGTCTCGACCTCCTTGATAACATAAATATTTCATGAATGCATATTTCCCTCATGCATAGCATCAGGTGAATGCAGGATAGACGATTTTATTCTTTACTTGATCATTCATCGCTCTTTTCATCCCAGCCGATCCGCTCTTCTTTATTGCACGCGGGTATATCTGCACTTTTCGACCATCGCACAGAGTTGTTACAGTGGATCTGGAAATACTGTTTCATGTCTTCATTCTGTTTAATCCGCTTGGAAAAACCACTGTACAAATTTTCATTTCAAAAGTTGTCAATCACGTGGGCCACGCTCGATGACGTCGCGTCATTTAATTCATATCTTGGATTCACAAGATATGTTTTCACTTATTATAATCTTCAACTCCTACATCGTACAATAGCCATCTTATTTAAAGGTTTTGAAAGCTTTTACTTATAGTTATCAGTTAAGCAAATGAAACGATGTTGGTGGAATTACGCCATTGATAACGTTTTTATTGTCATACGGAAAATACAGTGGAATGCATTAAAACTTCTCCGCCAACCTGTGCAGTGCGATGCAGTTTTTTCTTGTGCCCTCGATTGAAAAAAAACCCTCTCGGAAAAGTCATGTTGCAGTCGGCGGAAGACACAGAAGGACACTCGTCCATGTTGGGAGGTCTATGAGGCGGCTGCAGAGGTCATTAGAGTTTACACTTTTTAACGCGTCAGTTTTTGTCGACTTTGTCTCCTCTCTTTTGTCGTTCCCACCGCTGACTTTAATAAAGATTAATTTCTCTGAAGTTTTTCATAACTGTTCCTCCCTCACTATAGGCCTTCCTTCCTACTCCTAGCCCTCGTCATCACTCACATTTATTTCTACGTTTGAACTAAGTATGCCTGGTTCCCTCCCTGTCATCTGCGTAATGCGCTGAAGGAGTGACTTATTCGATGTCGGTTCTATAAATTCTTCTGCTATGTTTGGCTTCTGCGTCAGAAAACGTAAATCTCCAAAACGTAGGTACCTACATGTTGTCCGAAACAAGGGCTTCTTTATATCGAAATTACATAGACCTCAAAACTAACATCCAGATTACGAGAACCTTGTAATGTTATGCGGAAAAAAGGCGGCGCTAATGAAGAACTGATGAGCAAACGAAAATTGGCAGTGCTTCCACGATAGTAGTAAGTAGACATCCTTCGGTTGGTTTGTGTAGAAGGGCGGATACGCTCGATTGGTCAGGAGCATGATCTGTAGTTATTAGCCGGTAAAGCTGGGGCCATTGTCCCAACAAATCTACCCCCCATCTCTTCTCACTTAAAACCTTCCCTGTGAGAACAAACACTACACAAGAGTTGATGGTGAAACGAGAGAAGATCGGGTAGGCGGGTGGGGTTGGAGTATATTTTTACGAGGTGCTCTGATATGATCGCCGACACGTTCCCCCGCCTTGCTAAATCAAACCATCTGTCGGTCGGTTTTGGTTGTGTTAGTTTATCGCTTATAACCCTCGAGCGCCAGGTGCATCACTTTGAATCTGCCGTTCCCCATTACCCATCGCCTTGTTTCCCACAGCTTCGGAGTCTTTGGCATTCCTCAGATATATTGCTTTTCATAGTAGATTCCTTCGCTGAGCCCCTTCAAACAGCCTAACCGTCTTATTATTTATTTGTTGCAGCGAGAGTGAGGCCGGCGTGATGAGGGTCAATAGCTGGCTCTATCACTACTACACGGTCCAGACCAAACTCCAGTACGGGCTGGCGTACGAACCTCACGCGGCTTCTCAGGTGTCGCGGATGAGCAACAATAACAGCTCGACGTATTACCAACATCCGCAAGCGATGTCACCGTACCAGCAAGAAAACACAGTCTACCACCACCACCCACATCACCATCCGCAAGTCTCGCCGTCGCCGCACCACCATCAACCAATTCCACAACCCCTGGGCCATCCTGAAGCGTTCAGGTACAGCGGGAGAAGGAGTGAGCCAGAGCCCGTAGATTACAGCGTTCACAGCGAATCCGATCTCAAGGTACCTAACACAAAAAGTTCCAGTCATGCAGCTTGGCTGTAAGAGCCAATTTTCAAAGAAATATTCGTCCTGTTGTGTAAAAAGATAATAAAACGAAAAACCATACCACTTTTCGTAATTTTAGCCATTTTTACCAATTTTTGGCCCTTAAAAAGACAAATTTGACCCACTCTTTTTTTTTTTTGAGAGAGAGAGAAAAATATTTTTATCGAAATAGTCCCTCTTTCTGTAGTGACTCACCGTCCCACACAACTTCAAGTGAATTATTATTGATTTTGCCCTTAGCATCAATTTTTGAACCAAGAAATCCAAATTTGACCCCTATTCTGTTTGAAAAACTACTGAAATGGTATTTTTATGTCTTTACCCACCCTTCCATACCACTTTCTTTTACCAAGTTTTTACCCCTAAAAACTCATATTTGACCCCCCTTAGAATTATGAATATTTTTCAGCTTCGAAATCATCCTTTTGTTTGGAAATACGAACATTTTGACAAAATTCGGAATTTTTACCATGTACCCAAGGTCAGATATCGTCTGGAGTGACACATAGATAAATAAATAAATATAAGTACATTCATATTATTAGGTATACATATATATATATAAAAATTTGTTAAAATATGGATGGATTCAGGATGCTGTAAAATGGATTTACCTATAAAAAATTTAAAAATTCATGTTCAGAAAATTTTAGACCTATTGCAATAGCTTCATTTTCTTTGAACATTCGCTTAAAATATCTCCATTTTACACCTGCTATGTTGTTCAATGAAGAAACAATCACACAACAACTGAGGGTAATTGACCGAGTCCAGAGGAGACCTTCATCTAGGCCAGTGGTTTTCAAATTGTTTTGGGTCGCGCCCCCCTTGCGAGTATTGAGGCATCTTGGCGCCCCCCTTCCATCAGTCCTTCTCCAAAATTCCCAAAACCAAGTTATTTCTGTTGAAAAATAGGAGAAAATATCGTAGCCTGGCAATTTATATAGTTTTTACTGAATTTCATCTTATACAAACATCTTATATATACAGACAAAATTATTAATAAAAATAAACTTCTGAATTTATTTCACAAAATAAGAACGACGGACGTTCGAAAACTAGTGTGATGGATGGTAGCGGCTCATTTGAGTTAACTTAAATTCTTGATATCGGGCTGCAATGGTGAGAGTGAACATCTTAAATCAAATTCGACGTCCAGACGATTTCTGATGTTTGTCTTGATGACCGCCAACATCAAACGTCGACCGTCAAACATTGATCGAAGGTCTGTCATATACACAGACTATTGAAAACACTGCATATTTATGTGTTTCAATTCGAGTCTCAATAAACTTCATCTGAACTGAGGTCTACACGCCCCCCTGAAAATCGCTCGCGCCCACTGATCTAGGCGTTGCTTGTTTGTTGACTTATTATTTTAATGTTATATTTTCAATATTATTATGGTATTCTGTGTTTAGGTGGAACATTCTCCACGATCGTCACCAGCTTCTGTAGACCTGGACCGAGGAGGGGGAGGGGGCGGTGGTACACTGCTGATGTCAGCCACCCAATCCTTAGGTCGGTCGCGACTACTGGTCAAAGCCGCGACCACCCTCGACCCAGCGGAACTGATGGAGCAGTGGAACCCGAGCCCGCCCTGGTCCGACACGACGCTCCAGAAAGTCCCGGACATCCTTCACCAAGATCTCAGCCCCTACGTGACGACGACGCCGCCGACGCCGGGTTCGGCGGTTTCGCTGCAGCACCCGCCGGCTCCCGCGTTCACCTTCGACTGGACGCCGGAGCAGTACGTGCCGAACATGCAGCCCTGCTCCGCCATCCCACTGCTGGAAGACGAACACTCCCAACTCCTGGGCTGTTGGACGGCTCAGCCTTCGGACCATAGACTGTTTCCCCTGCAGCCGCCTCCACCTCCCCGTCCTGCCTTACTCTTGCGGCTGGAACCTGAGTCAGAACACATCCTTCTTCCTGCCAAAGGTAACGATTTTTAATATAATCCACTTGGAGAACATCTTAATTATTCTTTCTTCATCTTCATACACAACAATTACCATACTCTACATTCTATCTGTAACATAATTATAAATCACATGCCGCAACAGTCTATTCACTGATTTTAAATTCGCAGAAATTGGAAGGTGTTGTAGGCTTCAGACGGTCCCATTCGGATCTCATTGAAATACCTCCACTGTTTTTCGAACGCGCATGTCACAACTCAATTTTGGAATCGAGCATGGAAAGAAATGCAAATTATTATACAAAGGTTTATTATTTACCTGTATAGGTGCCCCTTCTGCGTAGATCCCCGTTTTCTGTGGTCAAGACCTCTCGAGCTCCCACCAGGAAAGTACTGGAGCCGGCCTGGGAATTACAGTTTCATACAAATGCTCAGGATTCAATCATTTAAAAAAAATACAAATAACCCAAAAAATAAAAATAACAAATTTTTTTTTTAAATCATAATAAAAAATAAAATAAACCACCGAAATTAATAGTGGGTGGTGGTGGGTTTAAATTTCTGTCCTTACGCCGAACTTTTCTTAGTTACCATGAGCCAAAATTAATGAAGTTTGGTTTGTAGGTCCCGTTTGGGGTCTAGTTGGTCCGCGAAGCTCGGCGTTACGCAGTCATCTCTAAGGGGTGAAAATAGGGGTTGAAATTTCTCGAACGCCGTAGCTGGAAAACTTTCAATAGAAGGGTAATGGTTTTTTGTTCACATTTTTAAATTGACCTGGAACAAGGATTTTTGAGACCACCTGGAGCATTGTACGACCAGCCGTTCGTTTGCCTCGAAAAGCTTCGTCAACATGATCGTGAATGAAATGGTATACGTTCAGCTCAGATATCACTGCTAGGGAACACCTGATTGTAATCACGCATCATGGCTGCATGAAATCGATTTTGTTATTCAGTGATATTATTTCATTTGAAGAATGATGGTTAGTTCGGATTTTGTTGATAGGAACTTCTGTAACTTGAACAGACGTTATGCTTCATGAATAAGAACAAATAATCAGTGATGGAATTGTTGAATTCACCGAATCGCCGAATATTTATGTAACTATCATTCCCCGGCCAGCTCCGTTACTCGATTTTGGAACACGTTCAGCGCCGATTCCCAAATTTGATTTGTTATGGAGCAGGTTTCAGTAGGGTTCCGTTTCAACTCCGATGAAATGCGTTCGGAACAACAGTGCCATCTGCGTAAACGTGGTATCCTTGAAAATCCTTTACTCTGATTCTAATCAACCGATTACGATGGAATTCCGAGTGACTATCGAGTAGATCAGCCGATTCTAATGTTCGGCATTGTTACAGCCTTTGAACTATTCACAAAACTACGCTGACAAGTATTTCTGTTCTTTCGAGACCACATTTGTAAGATTTACTTCTTATAATCGTTACTAAACACGGAATGGCCACAAAGGTTCAACACTATTGTGGATACTAGGAACGTATATAATACGAATGGGCGGATGTTTTGAGATATTTTATCATATTCAACACCTGCCTGCATTCAAGCATTATTCCGAAGTAGCAGTCATGGTGTACGGTGTATGAAGTGGTCGAACATTCGTGCACGCCAAGTGCACAGCTCACGCCTCTAAACCGTCTGAACGACCGGATAATCTGCATGTTCCAAATTGCGTGACGCCTCCACGCACTAACCCATTCTCACGTTAACAATAGGGACACTTCTTCGTACACGGGAATAATCGTATTTCAGCCGCAGATGAACCTTCGACACTCACCTGTCCCTTATAATAAACACCTTAAAGGAGTTGGTAAACATGCGATCATCAAACATAGGATTTTGTACTTGAAAGAATTTAGTCGATCCTTGGTTATTCGAAGCACGTGAGATAAGTTATGCAGAGTCCTACATTGAAAAACCATGTGTGGGTAGTTATTGTCGAAAATTATGATTGACTGACGCTTAAGGAAAAATGAAGGGGGCAATGATGGCTCAACGCTTGTACAAAATTTTTGTTAGGTATTTCCAGATTGGCGCGAATGGCTGTGAGGATCGTTAATAATGCTATGAACTGATCAAATTCTGGTTGACAAGGGACATCTTCAATGAAGCCTCGACAGCATTTTACACTGTGTCACGTATCACGGGGAAAAATGACGACAAAAAATTTGATTAACAGGATCACTACCAGGGGAGTTTTCTCATAGAACGGCCAGGGTAATGCGAGAGGGCAAAGACGATAACGAGCCAGTTAGGTGCGTTACCTGGGTCCCCAAACGACAGATAACTATAGTAATTCATGTTTAATAAGGCGAAGGAGAGCGGAAGTCCCTTATTGGAAAGACGATTCAAGAACACTGCCGAAGGGGTGGTGGAGGGAGTTCAGAAACGAAAGGTCCCCATCCCTATTAAGCGGTAATTTGCGATCCGTTCCGCTTAATCATAACGCCATCAGCGTTGTTTTGACTTTAGCTGAGGCTCGGAGGTTGCATTAGCTGAGTATGGTAATACTGCGGTTTACATACGTAACCCCGATCCTCACTGTGTAGATACACAGATCTCTCCTCGGGCTTAACCACCATTATTAAAGGGATTCGTATGTTGGCAATCCTTGTCGGACGGTGGGAAGGATTCCGGCAAAATGTCATCTGCTTCGATAGGTACGTACTTCGATAATCGCAGTAGAGTTTTCAATCATGGGTACCTCGCGCGAAATCCTCTCCTCCTGACAATTTTGAACAAAATATTTGGCACATTAACACTCACAACTGTTTTCAAGTAGGACTTCACCAGTTTTTTCAGTGCACTTCTATAGTTGTTCCGTTTATACATGATATTGCAAACGATGGTTGAGCTACAATAATAAAGGAACATGAACACTTCTTTCACGTCTGGGCGGCGTCGAGGGGGGATGTGCCTGGTTTGGTTATGGGCGCACCACCACCATGCCCGGGATCTTTTTGGATGTGTCCGTTTTGGTTATGGGCGTACCACCATCATGCGCGGAATCTTTTCGGGAGCGTTGCCTGGTTTGGTTATGGGCGGACCACCCAGGATCTTTTTGGATGAGTTGCTCGGTTAGGTTATGGGCGGACCACCACCATGCCCGAGATCTGTTAGGGTGAATTCGCTTGGTTTGGTTATGAGCGAATCACCACCATCCCCAAGATCTTTTAGGTAAGGATAGAGACGAGGTAAGGAGGAGAGAGAGTAGTCAGCGACTAGAGGAGAGCGTAGAATGGTTAAAAAGGCGAAGGAGGCGATTATTTATAGGCCTGGAAGCCGTCTCCCTCCATCCTCCAGTTAGTGGAGGATGGTGGGGATCCCCAGGTTGTCCCTCAGCTCTCCTGCGTCTTTCGTCCCCACTTCTGAGTTTATTTGGCGAGATCTTAATTTTCACATGGTAGAGTTGTGGTTCTGGGAGGATACCGTCGACAGTCACCTTTTCATTTAATTGGGTAGTTAGGTTTAGTTTTTCAATGGTTCAGTTTGATTTTCACTGGATCCGGAGTGACACTGCGCAAACGTGGAATCTTTGCCACTCGCATACAGATACGTTTTCATAGATTGTGGGACCGCGTATCGGTGGTGTTATTTCTGAAATTTTGGATGCAGAAAACAATGTCTCTTATTTAAGGACGATATTTTGAAAAAGTATTCTCCATCAAGACAATCAAGCTCTTTTGTGGAAGTCTTCAGTATGCAGTATGTACGTTCTCTTCAAATATTAGCACTTGGGTACCAAAGAGATCTTGGAATCAATAGGCAGGTACTAGATCTTCCATGAAATGTACCTGGGTAACTTACCTTTGTAGAATAACTGACTGATGGCAGTTGAATTTTCAAGAAATACCTCTGAGCATACCGACGGGTAAATCACTGGTTTTGCAAGTTTCCGGGTTCTTGGTAAAATCGCATTCCGCTCTGGCAAAAGGAAGATGGCAAAGGGTCGAGGAGGGTTGTGCAGGGAAGGGCATGTCCCCAAGGCTAGCAGCAATCTACCATCTCCATGCGACCCCCACCTCCCCTTAATTAACTTTATATATGCACCACTTGAACCTTTTATGTTTCAATATGGCTCCAGATAACGGGAAGATTAGTGTAGCGAGTTACCGTATTTTATTTTTATTCCGAAGGAACGGCCTCTGGAGAGTTTAGACAGGAAGGGAGGTAAATCGAGATATCTTTTGTTCTTAGTTATATCTGAGATCCGTTTGGACCGAGTTATTGGGGGATGAAATGAGAAGTGAACGAGCTGAGATGACTTGGACAACCCGCTTACTATCAAAATGCACTACCTTATAGGACACAAGTACTATCCAATTATAAGACAGACGGCACTGTGACAGAAAACTCCATCCCATTGGCACTACGGGCGATTTTTTCGCAACTTTTCCCGAAACTCCCCAAATGACGAGAAAAATGAAATGTTCTATTTTCACGCACTATTCATTCTTTATCATTATTCACTATAACAATATTCATTGAACAGTTGACATAATATATAACTTATTGAACAGTTAGCATATAATAGAATCAACACTTTTGTCGTAGGTATTAGGTTGGTGGTATCCGATGAAATTAACAGGGTACTTTACGCTTAAACACTGAATAAGGATGTAGGTAGGTACGTACTTTGGGGTTAAGTACAAGTCGATTATCCGACAAATATATGAAATTCGTCAAACATCAGTAATATATTATACACCAACATCTATACTGCTCATTTTTGCTGGCACCTGGTTCAAGGCTTGTTTACCGATACCAAAAACAGGAAGTAGCAAAAGAAACATTCTATTGCCCCAATAGATAAATACTTCACTCATATAGAAGAGTTTAAGAATTACGTTACAAGTTCTTTCGCTTATATGACCTTCTCCTCCTTCTCTCGTGTACCCACCTACCAAAAACATTAAGTAAGAAAAGACTGACCTCCCCCTGGTTCACTTATGATTCTCAAATTAACCACAGTCCTCTTTTCGTTTTGTTGAAAATTTGCTATTAATAAATGCGCAGACAAAAGTCCGTTTTTCATGAAATACGTATAATTTAGGGTCCAACACTAAAAGGATCAATTACAGATCACATTACAACCATTGTTTGAACAATTATTGGCGTTGGATTTGTGGACAGACACACACACAGACTGGCAGACAGACGCGAAAACATATTACTTGTTCCGAAATGTCTAAAACGCAAGATATTGATTTTGCTGGACGAAAATTGTTTCCCCTCCAAAAGTGATCACGGGATAGGATTCGTATGTAGTCACATTTTTTTTCTAGACTACGTATCCATGATGATTTTCAACTAGATCTGTTCATACTGACACTTTTTGAACCGTTTTAGCACACTTCAATTTAATATATTTTCACATATTTCGCTATTAATATAATATTTTCAAATATTTCATTGATTGAAAGACAAATTTTCAAATATTTCGTTAAATGACACATCTATTTTTCAATTTCAACTGTTTTCAAAGTTTTTAAGAATACCGCTATTTGCGCATGGTTTTAGGGAACTGTGTAAATAGTATTTTTAATTACATTGTTCAATGTTGAAGACACATTTTGGCTTGGACACTGTTTTCTGGTGAGAAATACGTCGAAATTCACACTCGAATAGACGAACTGACTCTAATTGATTGCCAAATATTCTACGTGAGTTTCCGGATAATGCTTTTAAAGGTTTTTAAAATTCAATTTTCTATAGTTAGGTACCTAATTAAATAAATATTAGTGTATTAGTGTTTACTGATATACTTTATAAAATATAGTATATAAAATATTGGTATATTATTACGTATTTTTACAGTATATTTTGACTTCAAAATTTTACCCATTTTTACATATTTCAGAAAATATGTTATACCTTGCACAAATTTTATGCATATTTCAAGAAAATGAATACATGTTTTAGTTGCATATTTCGCATTTTTAAATACATAAAAATCCTATCCCCAGTGACCACAATGCTACTTTGGTAAATGTGGAAGGAAACAGTACATATTCATTAAATTTTCATTTTGGTACGCGTAACAGTGTGGATGTTCTCGATACATTTTTTCTTCCGGCGGAGACGGGATCGGTGAGCGGAAGCTTAATTGATATCCCTTCCTAACCGGTGATAATCTCACTGGTCTAGGAGGGAGACTCGAGGGTCCACCCCCACTGTTACACTCTGTCACATGGTAGCAGAGCGTGGTTTGGTAGTATGCGCTGAGCACTTCACCATACTTCATCAACTTTTGTGGGCTTACCATAAGCCCTAAGGTTTCCCAGAAGGATTCCTTCACTTAACAACCTGTCCCTTTGATAATACATAATACATCTATTGGCTTCCCCACCCCCTTTCGCCCCTTTAGAGTGTCAATTTAATTAAAATATACTGAGCTCATCAGAAGGCGATTGATGCCATGTCCCAGTTGACAAGTCCCAATAGTTGTTCCATCCTAACGATGGAGGTTGATCACCTAGAGGTTGCTCAGATGAGCTCAATTCACTGGACAACAACCTCTGACAACGTTATCCGCCAATACTCGTATGCAGGAGCTTTGTTCTCCACCGGTAAATATTATTGAGGTAGTACCATTACGACGGAGGTTATTCACCTTGAAGTTGTTCAGATTTCGTTTCCTGAACCAGAACTTCATACTACTTTTCATTCCCCCTTTTCCCTCTCATACTTCTGCTACCCAGAAGTATGTCATGTGGGGAGGAGTGTAACAGTGTGGCTGTTCTCAATTCATTTTTTCTTCCGGTGGAGACGGGATCGGTGAGCGGAAGCCTAATCGATATGCCTTCTTAACCGGTGATAATCTCGCTGGTCTAGGAGGGGGGACTCTCGAGGGTCCACCCCCACTGTTACACTCTGTCACGTACGTGAATACCATAGAGCGTCAGGTGGGTACGAGTAATATTTTGACAGTACCTGAGCTGGGCTTCATTTTAAGTGACCGGAGTCTTCTTCCATATAAGTGCGTCAGCTGCCGCTTAACTCTGCGAAAAAATTGAAAATGGAGACTGATGCAGTGTTACAACCTTGGCAGTGTTCTTATCTCGCGATATAACATTCGAAGTACGTCAACCCTTTACGTTGACTTACGCTAATTAACCTCATAAGAAACGTGTAAGAAGGCGACCACAGTACATGGTGGAGGAGTTAAAGCGCGGTGATGCATAGTGGGCCTGTGAAGGCAGTCACTGGCGAGGGACGCGGGTCGAGCTTCGACCGGACTCACCGAGTCGTGACGCTGTGGGACATTTTCTTCTCAGCTCATTCCACATTAGGTTACCTATCCTTATAATAATGGCCGCGAATCGCCGCATTCCACCTTATTAGCCGTCTTTTTAGTGGACAGTCCACCGCTAATTTTTCCTTTAGCACCTTATTACTTCTGTTCCTCATACCCTCTGTCAAGCCCTTCTGTACAAACAGACCTGGGAAAGTACACGATGTTCATCGCCTCTCGTGATTTATAGTGCCGAACAGGTATTACCTAATAACAATAAATAATGTTCCCATAATATTCAATTCTTTATTCAGAAACATATTTAGTACATAATGAAGAATATAAGTAGGTACAGAAACATGAGAAAAACTAGTTCATGAACTGTATGCATAATGAATTTGCTGATATTACATTTCAGGGTAAGCAAAATCCATAAATCGCGTAGAAAACCTTCAAGTGATTGGCCACTATTGCTACCTTACATTGTTGTTATGATTCACGTATTTAGCTGGTTCACAATCGTTATGTTTTACTATTTCCGATAACGAACCTTTGGAATCGAGCATACACATTTTTCTCCCCCCCCCCCCCCCCCCCTCTCAAAATGTAGAATCCGAAAATGGAATGAAAACAAGAAATTATTGCTCAACGGCTCATTATTTTCCTGTACAGGAACCCCCTTCTGCGCAGATCACTGAATTCCTATTGGTGCAAGACCTCTGATTTAGTTGGGTCGTTTTAGGTAGTGGATGTACACTCATACAGACACGACGAAAATCATGAGAGTCAAAGTAAAAGAATTCGGCAATGGGTTATGCGCGTGGGTGACAATAGCAGTTTATATTATTTTTAAATTACGGTAGGGGTTCCATTCTAAGAATTTTGAGAGCAACCGCTCTCTCCTACGGTGAATAATTCTTTTTCTATGATTTTTCAAAAATTCCTTCCTACGTCATTGAACCCCTCTCGCCTTGGCTGGACCCCCCTGCCAACTGTGGCATGATCGAATCTTTTAAACCCATAGAAAAACACCTATTCATCGTAGGAGAGGGCGGCTGCTCTCAAAATTCTTAGAATGGAAACTGCTTTTATTTTTTTAAATAAAATAAATACAGCAACCCATTACAGTTACCTATATAAATATGTATTTTTCCTCCCCCACCACCCATCTCTATTAATGCCCCACGAAACCCTAAACCTGAATAGGACCCTCGGCATGTTCCCAAATTTTCACCTAATTTTGATGGATTCGTTTGGCAATGAACAAAAAATTTGCTCCTACAAGGAAAAACGGAGTTATCGAAAAAATAGTCTATTTCCACTAATACACGAAAAACGCAAAAAACACTGTTAACGTTGCGAGTGATTTAGTTCGTTGCACCTACCTATAACAAATAGGTAAAAAAGAACCTACCAACAAAATCCAAAATAACCATCTTCATTCAAATGAAATAATATCGCGGAACAACAAACTCGATTTCACAGTGCCGGGCATGATAATAATCAGCTTTTATTTATCAACGATTATCTGGGCTGGAGTTATTTACCTGTTCCTTATGATTCACACTCATGTTGACAAAGGTTTTCGTTTCAAAATTCAGCGCCTTACTCCGCGGCTCCGGGTGGTCTCAAAAAAAGCCTCATGTTCGGTTATCCATACAGGAACATCGTGTAATAATAATTTTATTATAATTTGATATTTTGGGTAATCGTTTCATCATTATTTTTAAAAGCGTTTTTACTACAGAACTCTATACATCTATCAATCTTCTACACATGAACCAATCCATTCCCAACTACCTATCAGGCAAAGTTATGTGTTAGAAAAAATTACAAGGAAGCGCATGCGCAGTGGCTGTTGTTCCGATAGGATTCATTTCACACCATTTGCCATACCACTATATTACAGCACCTATCTGGTAGGCCAGTTTAAAAAGAATGCATTAAACATTTTTTGAATTTTGTTTGTTTCAGAGGAACGGCAAGCGAGTGGAGTCTAAGAAAACTTTAGGTACCTAGTGAAAGCTGTTTTCATAATATGTATGACATATTGTCAAAAATACACTTCAGCGACTGTGATACAAATGTAATTAGATAAAAATGTAAAGTATTAAATTATATATATGCTAGGTACTTGTTTTCCAGTGACGGGCTGCAGTCTTGTACATATTGTTTACGTCGATCTACATAGTTATATTTCCTTTGACGAAAATTACAGTTGCAATAATGAGTTATATCAAACACTGATCTACGAAACTGTGCAATCGCAGAAAAGCTAATGCACCGCACATTCCTCTGAACTATTGGGTGAATTCGAAGAAAGATTTTATGTGGAAGTATATAAACCTGTGGTATATATAAATCGTAATTAAATATATATTGAGGAATAGAGCTCGTGCAATTTTTTTCATAAGAATAATAGTAACAGTAAATTGGAATAAGATGAATATTATTTTATAGGTAGTAGGTATTTTATTACCAGCAGCTACGGCTTTCAAATCCGGAAAACGTAAACAATGGGTCTGTGCCTGAATCAGTATTGCATAAATTTGGTTTTTCATTGTTGTATGAATTCAAGTTAAACAATAGTGATTGAACAGTATTAATCACCATTCCTAAATCGAGTGTAATAATTTATTTTTGATTTAAGAGAGAACTATTTTAGCGCAAGCAATCTGTACCCAAGTGCAATTATTTCTGAGGTGGTAAAATGTGTTTCTGTTTGTGCCATCGTAGAGAATCTACAAGGAAGACGTCGGTGTCGAAAAATTGCTGTCGTTTAATTGTATTATTAGTGCCTTTGACAGGTTCCTATATCGACATACCTAGTATTGTTTAATCTGAGTTTTATTGAATAATGAATAGTGATGTACATTCCGTCCCAACGATGAATTTATGTTAATATATTATTAGGTACGTCCAAAACATTAATGATCGAACCGATATTATTTGATCTTTTACATAGGTATGTAGGTAAAATAGTTTTGGTTCTAAGAACTATGTAAAAAGTGCCTAGATGAGTTGTCTCAGCTAGTTTTCGACGAGATGTAAATTGTGTAGGTATTGTTGATAAGAGTTAAAATTTTGAACATGAAATGTACATTTTTCTACACTTTTCGTTGTAAATTATAGATAAACCCAGAGAATATTATTTAATACCTAATAAATATACCTACCAAGATTCTCATTAAATTTGTTTTTCTTCCCCTTTTTCAACAAAAGTGTTTGTCTGAAACTACTTACCAAATTAGTAGCAGACATCAAGTAAGTATACGAAAAAAGGAGTTAACTACATTATTTACAGTTTAGAGGAATCTGTAAACAACCAGGCAGAAATTTTTGTGTAAAATGCCTACTTTTGCGTTCATCGATTGAGTACAACAGTCAATACAAAGGTAGGTATAATAAATAGAGATTTTAGATATAATAAATATAGATTTTGAAAGACGGGCATTGGAGGCTGGTAGTCCGGAAAATGACCTGAACCGAACAAATTCACAGGATCACGTATTCTTATTAGGATATAACTGGAATGGAACACGCACAGAATTAACAACACTTTAGCTGGGTAATAGAAAAACACAATTGAGCTTTCATATTCAATTACCTACGGGGTAATCGGTATAATTTCCATATCGCGTCGTTGGATCATAGGATTTATCAGTATCCATTAAGTCCTCTTTAGCCCTATTAAGTCAAGGGATGGGGGAAATAATGTAAGCTAGTCTCGCCCGCCAAGTAAACCTCCATACGTATCTACAGCGACCAAGGCACTGTTTACACGACAACACAAGTCTCCGGTGTTGATTTTTTCGTACACAGATTCTCGAGGGGCCCCTGAGGGCGTGTACCAAATTTCAACCCTTGAGACCACCAGATGCCGAGTTATGGAGGTTTGAAAATCGCTATTTTTCACGTTTTTCAACCTCTTCTTCTTCTTGTCGTTGTCGTTGTTCTTTTACACTGCAACAGCCTCACAGGCATAACGATCGAGCTGAAATTTTGCGCACATATTCATTGTGCTCCAAGGAAGTGCCTTTTGTGACATTTATCCCCTCCCCCCCCCCCCTTCGCGTTTATCTGCGGGCAGCTTTTTGCCCCGGCAGACAAAAATACCCCGCCAAACAGCGTTGAAAGAAATTTCAAGGTTTGGAGTGAAGGAACAGGTTTCTATAGACACAACACATTTTCTAATACACACATCCAACAGAGGGGGAAGGAACAGGTTTCTATACTCATATCGAACAGACGAGGAAGAAAAAGGTTTCTATATGCACGTCCAGGAGCGAGGTACGAAGCACCGAGCATGTCACTTCGGCGGACAAAACCGATATCAATCCTTTTTGCGGCTGAGGAGGTTTTTTTGGCGGTTAAGTTTTTACAAGAGGGTTGTTTGGGGGGGGGGGGGGGTAATTATGACGGTAAGTGACAACCCTCCAAAGTTAACAAGTTAATTACTCAGTAAAGGTTTAGGAGTCATTGTTGTTATAAGAAGGAACTAACCGTCACCAATCCGTTCGAACTTGATAGTGAATTACACGCAAAAACGAGTAAGCACCACAGACTGTGGCGGTTAACCTACAGTAGCAAATTTTTATTAGGAAAAAACCAATCGCCAAAATTATAGTGGAACAGTCGTTTACTGCCAGCAAAATTTAGTTCTGTACACTTTCCATTTATTTGTTATTGACATGGATATGTCTTTAGGGCTGGGGTTCATTCTAAAATCTGTTTGACGAAAAAAATGCAACGTTTTTTGGAACACTTCCCGGGGTGCTGGAGTGTTGAAATTTTGTGTGAAGGCTCCGTTTGGAATCCAGTTGGCTTACGATCCTCGCATTCAAGATCGTACCACTATTAAGGGTAGTTTAGAGGGAGCGTGAATTACGAAAAAAATATATAACTTTGTTGCTGGTTCGCCTGTCGACTTGAAATTTGAACCACAGCAAACTGAGGGTGGTCTCATACGAATTTCGGAATACGATTGTTAAGTGCTCGTCAGGTCAGCTGGGTGCCCTGTACAGATAACTTTGTTGCTGTTCGACCTACCGACTTGAAATTTGAACCACAGATTCCTTAGGATGGATTCATACGAATTTTAGAGTACGGTTTTCGTCATATCAGCTGAGTGCACTGTAGAGATAACTGTAGAGATAATTGCCAATTATACTCGTTGGAGATGTAAACATCAGTTTATGTAGTATTGAAGGAAAGAAATTAACAGATTTCATGGAACGCCAATTAGGACTTCATCTCAATAATGATACACTCATTCCTAAAGCTAGAAATAATACTTCTATTGAGGCTGTATTCACTCGCCATATTGCAGCTGTGAATACCATGAATTATATACCATATTTTTCTTATCATAAACCTCTGCTTAGCATTACTACCAGAAGTAAATAAATGATACAGCATTTAGAAGGAGTTTTATTTTTCATTCGAAAAGACATATCCATGATCTGCACTTTCTCCCAGTAAGGAGTTTTGTTACGGTGTTGGAGAAGAACCTAACTTTTAGTAATTTTAGACCTTCAGCAGACCAGACAACACCTACCGAAATTCCCTGGTATTTGAGGGATTAAGAATTTGTGCAATTTGGGTAAAAAAATAGCGACTAATACCAATTTTATTACCAAATTCGGATCGCAACTAAATAATAAAAAATTGTTACGTGAATAGTGCGCGGAACCATTGAATTTTGAATGGTATATCACAAAAACGAACTTGCGAGTCCGTCACGTAGCTACATTTTTCCCTCGTTCCTTTTTTTCTTTTTTTCACAGCAATAAAGGTAATTCCAGGTTTGGAAGGCGGGCAGAGTTGATCGAGGGGCCGTTTCAACAGCCTATGCTTCCCAGTGCCAATATATTTCGAGGCCCTCGGCCGCATAAATCAAAATTAACTAGAAAGTTCAAACTCAATTCATCATGACAAATAAGTACCCTATATTTTATCTATCCTACAGAATCACTTGTAAATGATATAGGATATTCTTGGGTGAGGAACTAATAGGAACGGAGAGGAGAGAACAGTGATTTAGTGACGCGTTGTATCTTCAGAGCCAGATTGGGAGAGGTGAAGTTTTGGATGAGAACAGTCGGACAAAAGGATTTTCACGATAGCTAACTTGAATCGCCAATTGCATCAGTAGTAGTAATTGGCAACTACTACCGACATAATATTATAATAGGGTTAATTTGAATTTAACGTTTATATTATAACATTAAGGGATATAATTGTTAGATACCTTTAAAAAATATATATGCACCAACTAATTGTAAAGGGTGCAGAGAACTACGAACTCAAATGTTACGATTGGAAAAACGCTGCAAAGTCCTTGTCACATGGGGTTTATTATTCTACAGAAATGTTGGCTGTACATTTATTGTTTGTTTCATGTGAAATAATTGAAATAGCTATTTCTGATGGTTTCCACCAATTTTGGCCCCCAAAACACAAATTAGGTAGGTACGATCTTTTTTTTTTTTTCAAATTAACTTTGATCATTGGTAGTGCCATTTAATCGTCTTGATCCACGTGTTGACACTTTTTCTAGTGTTATTCTACAAACTGATGGTGATTTCAGACGATTTCGCAGGTTTTTGACTCATACAAAATCAATTTTGGGAGCTGAACATCTGGTACAACCTCAATTTTCCACTCCTTGGCCAAAATCGACCTCATATTCGATCTTCTCGTCCCCAAAAACATGGAAAACGATACCTCAAAAGCTCATGTTACTAACATGTTGCTAAAACGCAAAAAGTACCTATTTTTACACACATTTTCACTCAAAACACCCCTGGGTATATTCCGATCGGGCTGAAAAGTTTCGGGACACAACTAGGGCCCAAATAGAGCATGTGTGCGAAAGAACGACTTTTTTAGACCGAAAATGAAGCCTGTACACGTGATACGGCGGACGGCGTACGGCGTACGGCGGACGGCGGACGGACATTGCATTTTTTGAATCTACGCACCTTGAAACGGAAAAGAAAAAAGTTTGAGGGGGGTTTATAAAAATTTTTTGCTGAGCGATTACATAGGTGTATTATTCAGAGAATAATAAACCAAAACAACAAAACTAGGTATTTCATTCACCACATTTTTGGGATAAATAAATTGTAGAATATAGCTATACTATATTCTACAATACTTATAGTGGCATTGATGTACTATATGTGCTATACTGTAGAGTACAGTAGCATAGCTTCACCCTGATTAAGTAGAATTTTAGTAACGAAGAAAATTAATTGCGAATGATGAATAATGTACGTAGTGCTAATTCCAATCAAACAAAACCATAGTGCTACTCACGATTGCACCATAAGACAAAATTGATTTTTATTTGTGTCATACGGACATCTGGGATTTCAAACGAAATACTTTGGTTGAAATATACCTGAAGCCACGGCAAATTTAAGAGCAAGTATGAGTATACTGAGTACGGCATACCTGGGCCAAAATTAAATCTTCGTACGGCGTCTAAATCTCTTGATGTCTACAGCAGGAAAGGGAGGCATCGGGTGTCGCTATTTTACCAAATGTTGAAGATGTATCATTACAGTTTATTATACTCAGATATCAATATCTAATGACGATTTACAACCTCAAATCATCTAAATAATGATGCAACTATTCAAATTGGCGAGCAGGTATGGCATATCGACGGACACATTAGTGATCAATGATCTGACCCTTGTGTAATTCTGTTTTGTATACCTAACTGTGGAATTATGTTAGTTACCTACATCTCGTTTCTTTTCGGGAAATGTACTCGTAAGGTATAATCTAGTGACGCGGGTATGGTCTAGGTATAGCTATGGTCTATTGGTGCAGTTTCTAGGAGGAATTCAGGGAGGGTTTTAAGAGCTAAAATTTGTCACACTTGTTCACTGTGGCTCCCTGAGGAAGTGACCAAAATCTTGATCCGATCGGTTCAGTAGAAGCCGAGTTATAACTGCTTGAAAACGCGACAAATTATGGTCAAATATCCTAACTGACGACATCACTTAGCGTAATTTCGCGGATCATACTTTTCTGCTGCACTTTTTTTTAAAGAGTTGAAAACAAATTCTCAAAAAAAATTTTTGCTGGGAAAAAATTTTTACAGATAAAAAAATTGTACTGGGAATAAACTTGCAGGTTTTTGACCCCCCCCCCCCCCCCCCCCCGGCTAAAATCAACCTGCTTTGGAGGGCATAATGGATATCAAGGATCCTTTTTGCGGCTGAGGAGGTTTTTGGCGGGTAAAATCATACAACAGGGTTTGAAGGGGGGGAGGGGGGGGGGGGGCTTACATGCCTCCGTTTTAAGATGCGTATTCTGGAGTCTGCACTGAAGTACGTAAAGCCTAATTATAAGGTTATTCTTATTATAAAAACCTAATACTTGAGACAAATTATCTTTGTTATTTGCACCGCCTCCCTGTAAGGTATAAACCTACCTACCTGTAAGGTTATTCTTACAACTATAACATTTGAGAAAAGTTATAATTATTTGCACCACACAATGTGTAATAAGTGGGTACCTTCAAGGCTGTTGATAGTTTCTAGCAATTAATTTTGCAGTGGCCCTCTGTCTAAGTATGGCGTTCAAATCTCTACATGGAAGCGTTGATGTCTCCAGGAAAATTTCAGAGGAGGGTCTACCTATATTCGACCATAATATAAATAATGTTTCGTCTCCTAGCTGGATGATCTGTTCCTTGCACAGAACGGTATTTATTACGGTTGAATTGATTTCTTCCAGAAACCTGCTAAAGTGGTGAAATTTTACATTAATTTACAAACTTCGCAATAAAAACCATTTACCAGGAAGAAGCCGTATGAGTTCTGGTTCATTGCCTTACACTAATTTTGTTTCTTAATTTTCTTAATTTAAAAATGTATCGTAACTTCCTTTCTCACCCACCATTACACCATCACTGGCATAACTGCCATGGAATCACGTACCTACATATTACATTCTCCACCAAGTTGGATTACCTTTGACGTATTCCCCCAATACCTGCATTGAGTTAGGTTGAGCCGTTTAGTCGTGTTGAACGGACGGACATACAGAAGAAAACTGAGAAAACTGTTTCGTCTTTAAATGGTTTAGAACGAAATAGAAATTAACTATTCCAATCAACTTACAGGCAGAATCAAGACGTTCCTCATATAGATCAACTATCAGCTGCAGTACTACTGTCATCTTTTATACCTGCTCGTAAAGTGTGTATAGCGATCTCTTTTAAGGCCCCTGGGTCTGGACCGTTCTTTGTAATACGTCCAACTGACAGAGGAAACCAAATTCCGAAAAATTTAAGATTCTCTTCCTTAAAGACACTTACGTCACCGTTGAATAGACAAGTACCGATGATTAGAAACGATAAGTCGAATGTAATTGAAGTCAGTAAAGCTTATTATCGAAGAAACGGGCTCACCTTTCGTCACGAGCTCTTCAAAGCGCTTCACAATGGGAATTGCTATAAAGAATGCTCTCTCCACCACGCCAGGGGGTAACCTAACGAGAATCCTTTGCTTTCACTGCCATCTCGCCATTGTTTCCCTTATTTTGTGAGCCAATGTCCCCTCACCCCCGACCCCGGTCATAATTACCTTGCTCGATTCTTTCCTCTCCACCTAACCACCGGCCTTCCGCAACACTTCCCTATCTTATCCAGGCATTTACCCAACTGCTAGCTCTTGGCAGCGCGGCCTTTTTGTGGTGGACAGTAGGATGTTTATTCGATCAGTCGCGCGAAGCTCCTTTTCCACCTTGTTAGCAGCTAATTACCCATTTGATTCCTTGTTCATTTCCTTTTAATGGGAGTTTCGAAATCCGCACGACGCCGGCACATTTTCTTATGTGAGGTTTTCAAAATGTACCTAGCATAATGTACCTAAGTGCAGACAGAGGTTTATCAGTCACTTGAACACTGAGCTCATTCCGAACACACTGTTCACTAAAATAGATAGTGGAAAGAAATTATCTATTTTGAAAATCTCCCGCGAGAGAGTAGAGAGTTCCTAAAGACTAAAGTCGGGAAGATGTGTTCGGATTTATCTCAACTGCGCATGCGCGTCGCCCAAGTTCAAACTTATTTCCTTAAGTTCGACTTATTCGGCCTTATACATAAGGCGCGATATCTCCCAGGACACAAACTTTAGGAATCGTCTTTAACCTTACACAGGGGTAACAGTGCACAGCTTTTTGCCGCGTTTTGTCGTTTTTTTTTTAACGCGTCATGTGTTGTCGGTCCTCGCCATCGCCAGCGTCTTTCAAAGTTACTCCAAGCGTCTTTCAAAGAATTTGCTAGATTGTTGCGATATCAACTTAGGATAAAAAAGTGAGTATACCTACCTATGCTATGTAATGGAATGGATTTTGCGTTGTGCTAAGTTAAGTGACGTTACTTTTTAATTCACTCCTACCCCCACCACTTCTGTCAAACCGGACTTATTGGTTAGCATCCAAAGGCTGCTCGCCTTAGATGTGGCCAAAAGATATGGCCGTTCCCTAATGAACTTATCTCTTAGGAACTCTCTAGCATCTTCCAATGTCTTGGTCTCCGGGGTTCGTCTATTTTACAAAATAGCTCCAGTGACCTTGAGAAACAGATATGGATCATAATACATGAAAATCCCATAGTATCCATGAAGTGCGAGATGCTTGTGCCCCCGGGAGTTCAATTCCTTAATAATGAACGCATTAGTAATACCTATTCAATGGGTACCTACCTACCTCAATCCATACTTGGACGTTTTTACTCGGAATCTGATAAAAGTTTAAATGAAATTTAAAAAAGTCTCAATTATAAACAGAAAAAGTCGAATTAGGGGGCTTAATGCTTGTATTATATCTACACCTAATGAACGGCCACTCTTAGGTAGGTACGTTTTTCAAGAGAAACCCACGATTTAGCCGGAAACAACACGTTTTTTCGTATTCAAACCTCATTTTCTCTCTTGAAATCAATTCCAAAAAACATTTTGATTAGTCCGTTGGAAAGCTGACGTTTTGGCGCATTTTGGTTTATTATTCTGTGAATAATACACCTATGTATTCGCTCAGCAAAAAATTTTTATAACACCCCCTCAAAATTTTTCTTTTCCGTTTCAAGGTGCGTAGATTCAAAAAATGCAATGTCCGTCCGCCGTACGCCGTCCGCCGTATCACGTGTACAGGCTTCATTTTTGGTCTAAAAAATTCGTTCTTTCGCACACATGCTCCATTTGGGCCCTAGTTGTGTCCCGAAACTTTTCAGCCCGATCGGAATATACCCAGGGGTGTTATGAGTGAAAATGTGTGTAAAAATAGGTACTTTTTGCGTTTTAGCAACATGTTAGTAAAATGAGCTTTTGAGGTATCGTTTTTCATGTTTTTGGGGACGAGAAGACCGAATATGAAGTCGATTTTGACCAAGGAGTGGAAAATTGAGGTTGTACCAGATGTTCAGCTCCCAAAATTGATTTTTTATGAGTCAAAAACCTGGGAAATCGTCTGAAATCACCATCAATTTGTAGAATAACACTGGAAAAAGTGTCAACAGGTGGATCAAGACGATTAAATAATGGTACTATCAATGATCAGAGATAATTTATTTAAAAAAAAAAGGAGCGTACCTAATTCGTGTTTTGGGGGCCAAAATTGGTGGAAACCACCAGAAATAGCTATTTCAATTATTTTATTATGAAAGAAACAATAAATAAACAGCCAACGTTTCTGTAGTTTTGTGTTGTGGTAACATGTTAGTAACATGAGCTTTTGAGGTATCGTTTTCAATGTTTTTTCCTCGAGAAGACCGAATATGAAGTGGATTTCGACCAATGAGGGGAAATTGAGGTTCTAACGAAGTTTCAGCCTTAAATGTACCTACGTTAAGTTTTGGTATAAAATCGTCGTTCTTCCGCACACAGGCTCCACTTGGGTCCTAGTTGCGCTCCGAAGCTCGGCAGCCCGATCGGAATACACCAAGGGGTGTTATGGCTCAAAAATGGGTGTAAAAAAGGGTTTTTCGATGGTTTTTTAAAGGTTTTAATGTACACGAGCTTGTGAGGTATCGTTTTGCATGTTTTTTGAGCGAGAAGCCCGATTATGAAGTTGATCTTGTCCAAAGAGTGAAGAATTGATATTTTTACGAAGTTTAAGCTCCCAAAATCAATGTAGTGAGTCAGAAACCTGGAAGGTGGCTGAAATCAACATAACTTGGTATAATAACACTGGAGGTAGTTTTAACAAGTGAATCAAGACAACTCAACGACTCTTTCAATGATTTCAATTGACCTCGCAACACAATTATCTTTAACTTCTGTTTTACAACTGCAGACGTTATCAATGTATAAATGTTTTACAAATATGTACCTTTCTTAGATCAAATTTCTATAATAATTATTGACCGTTGTTGTGTTTTAGCAACATGTTAGTAAAATGAGCTTTTGAGGTATCGTTTTCCATGTTTTTGTGGACGAGTAGACCGAATATGAAGTCGATTTTGACCAAAGAGTGGAAAATTGAGGTTGTACCAGATGTTCAGCTCCCAAATTTGATTTTTAATGAGTCAAAAACCTGCGAAATCGTCTGAAATCACATCAATTTGTAGAATAGCACTAGGAAAAGCTTCAACACGTGGGTAAAGACGATTAAATGGCACAATCAATGATCAAACATAATTTGAAAAAAAAGGAGCGTACATACCTAATTCAAGTTTTAGGGGCCAAAATTGGTGGAAACCACCAGAAATAGCTATATTTCAATTATTTTACTTGAAAGCAACAATAAATGAACAGCCAGCATTTCTGTAGACCAATAAAATAATAGAATAATAAACCCATGTGACAAGGACTTTGCAGCGTTTTTTAGCTTACCTTCACCATTCTGCTACAATAATTAATAGGATCACCAAGCGTCCCAGTCCGATCGGTCCCAGTCGGGGATAAAAATTCCAACAACCTAAACAAATTATTATAACGTCAACGGCGGTTTTCGAAAATTCAATATCATATTATTAATGACCGATTTTAACCAATTGTTAAAAACTTAAGTACCTACCTATCAAGGTTATCCCCACCCAGCCATACGCCCTTCTTAGCTCAGTCAGCTCCGATCACTCGCGACGGATGGTAGGTTCCTGTGCGTGTCTTCGAAAAATTCATCTTTAGAAGAATAATCCCTGGATTAAATTACGTGTTCTTGTTGTGTTTTCTCCTCGAATCGCCTCGGTATGACCGGCCGATTAACCGTGTAGTGATATATGGGCAATCGAAACCTTCCGGAGTGCATCAGATCGGCCCGTGTCGACTGATGACTGTGTGTGTTTAGTGCTGCAATCTGATTTCTACCACCTTCAACGTTGGATCTTCCTCAACTAAAGGTACGTCCTCTTTTGCTATTTAGATTTTAGTGTTTACTGTCATATTATCTTTACGAATCGAGGGGAAACAATTATGAAATATTTGATCCAAATTAGGTGGATACAGAAACTACTTACAGCAACAGCGGGGGTACATGTTTTGGAAAACTAGATATTCATATCGGGATGCAAACTAATGCGTTACAGTATCCAGCAACACGAACATAAATACTCAAGAGGAGCCCTATCACAGTTAGGTACATCAAGTATTGAACATAAAATAATCATATAACAGACGTAGATTGGGAAATCTCAGGGAAAAGTATCAAGCACTTTTTTCACAGTACAAGTTATCAACCTACGTGGGATTGTTTGCGACACCAGAGAATTGGTTATATTGATTCAGGTACGTACTGGGAACAATGAAAACCCCAACTAGTTCAACTATCTTCGGTTTTCAAAAACTGAAGACCACATTAATGCCCAAATCCAATCATATAGTTGGAATTTTCGAAGTAACTACCTACCAAGGTTACCCCAACTTTCACTCGCGAAAGATGGTAGGTCTGTGGCGGGTTTTCCTTTTAATAATAATTCATCTAGGAAGACTAATTCCTGGACGTCATTATGCGTGCTCGCGCGTTTTCGCGTATTATTCACAAATCGCACTGATAATATCAATGCGATTTCCGACGAATTTGCGGAGGATCGTATTATGATGCGCTGATTTATTCTCTTGAAGGACAGTCGAAACCTACGGGAGTGTAGTGATTGGCCCGCGTTAATCAACGGTAGTTATGTGTTCAGTGCTGTGATCTACCACCTCCATCCTCGGATCTTTCACCAATATAGGTAAGTTCGGAAGTTGTTATTTGGGTTTATTATAAGCAATATTTTCTTTACAGACCGTTGACGATGAGTTTATGAACTTGCTCCTAGAAAGAACTTGATATTTATCAGGCTTTTGGTTTATTATTCCGTGAATAATACACCTATGTATTCGCACAGCAAAAAATTTTTATAACACCCCCTCAAAATTTTTTCTTTTCCGTTTCAAGGTGCATAGATTCAAAATCCTTGTCACATGGGTTTATTATTCTATTGGACATACCTACCTACAGAAATGTTGGAGGTTTATTTATTGTTTCTTTGATGTGAAATAATTGAAATGGCTATTTCTGATGGTTTCCACCAATTTTGGCCCCCAAAACACAAATTAGGTAGGTACGCTCCTTTTAATTTTTTTTTCCAAATAATTGTCTTTGATCATTGGTAGTGCCATTTATTTAATTGTCTTGATCCACGTGTCGATACTTTTTCTAGTGTTATTATACAAATTGATGGTGATTTCAGACGATTTTCCAGGTTTTTGCCTCATAAAAAATCAATTTTGGCAGCTGAACATTTGGTAGAACCTCAATTTCCCACTCTTTGGTCAAAATCGACTTCATATTCGGCCTTCTCGTCCCCAAAAACCTGGAAAAAGATACCTCAACAGCTCATGTTACTAACATGTTACTAAACCACAAAAAAACGCAAAACACATTTATACACATTTTCATTCATAACACCCCTGGGTATATTCCGATCGGGCTGAAAAGTTTCGGGACACAACTAGGGCCCAAATGGAGCATTTGTGCGGAAGAACGATTTTTTTATACCAAAAATGAAGCCTGTACACGTGAAACGGCGGACGGCGGACGGCGGACGGACATTGCATTTTTGGAATCTACGCACCTTGAAACGGAAAAGAACAAATTTTGAGGGGGTGTTATAAAAATTTTTTGCTGAGCGAATACATAGGTGTATTATTCACAGAATAATAAACCAAAAGTGGGGTTTTAAGCGGAGTAAAAAAAAAGTTATAGGACACTTTTGGTCGGAAATTAGATGCAGAACACGTGGGAGAGAGGTTTTGCATCACTCATGTTACACCCTGTATAAGATTATGTAAACAAAGGGTCGTAGCATGAGTGGAGTCGAGTGGAAACGTACAGAATCCCGTGTTTGTTGCCTCCGGTATGAGATGGTTGGCGTCTGAAATGCGTCTGACTAATGAGATATTTCTTTACTGAGGAGGATCCTGAAGCGGAGGAGGAGGGGAAAAAAACCTCGCACACAGAAGGAATCAATCAGACGGGTGCATGATCAGTTAGTGGGTAAGAGCCTGATAAAGCACGGGCCTCTCTAAATCAGCGAAACGCGGCCCATCACGGAACTGTTTCTGGGCAATGCCCCCTCCAGTTTAGTCTCGTGGCCGACTAATGGGGAGAAAGCAAAGTAGGTAATATAAAACATTCCGCGATTAGGCTCCTTCAGAGGAGCTGAAATTATCTCCCTAATAAATTGGGAACGTTTGAAAGGAGAACTTCAAAATAGTGAAACGGCGTCTTTGGTGGGAGATACGAGTAATACGCCGTCTGTCTTGGTTCCCGTGAAAGAGCCCCGCGTATGAGGTCGTGAGGGTAACAACTCGATAAATATTGGATACTCTTAAGAGATATGAACTATTGAACTAGGCACCCGCAATTATTATCAAAGAGATGCGAAACTATTCGCTGCTAGCGGGATGACCCGTGCGTTGCACAGGGAAGTAATGGTTTGGGTTGTATTGGTAGCTTTGTGAACGGTGTATGACTTGTATGACAGAATATGTATCTACACTACTTCACAGGAAACTTAGCCCAGACGATATCTACTGCGTACAGTCCCTTCCTACTATTTTAAATAAAGAAGTTGCCCTAAATTGTTGATATAAGATCTACCCCCAGCAGTCTCAATCCAAACAATTCATAGGTACCGGAATAATTTATGAATATGTAACAATAACGTTAACGGTGGAGGTAACGGAGGAGTTAGGCACCTTTAACTTGTCCAGAACTTTGTTATGTATATTGCTTCCGATTCTACAGTCTACCAAGGTAGCGGAAGCTTTGTTTTCCCTCTTTTGAGAGAAATACTTTGCACCCACACTCAACATTTTCCACTTGCGTTTTACTTTTTAGAGCTTTCTGAACCAATTTGGTCCGGTGTCTGTGCAAAGCCTTGGTACAAGTATGTTATAGCCCCGCCAATATCGATTGTATCGATTATCTCAAATACATCGATCCTTGTGGTATCGATGACGTGTATCAGACAAGACGGTGGGTGTACAAGAAGTTTAGTTCCCGTTCCGCCGCTCGCATTGTCAAGCGATCTGGATGCTCGCTAGCGCTCGCATCTCAAAAAAGATAAACAATCCCAGAAGCTATCCCGTGAATGAGCAGGTTGTTTGGGACTTTTGAATAGATGGTACAAGTATGTTATAGTCACTCTTATTTTTTGGTGTCCTTACAATGGTCTTCCCGTATTCATTTTGAAAGTTGATATCGGCACCCGGGATGTAGGCATCGGGACGCCATATTGAGCCGTCATCGATACCACAAGGATCGATGTATTTGAGATAATCGATACAATCGATACTGGCGGGGCTATAACATACTTGTACCAAAGCCCTTGCCACACGCATAACTTCAAATCCGATTTTGCTGAAATTTTTATGGATCATGCGGGTTGGGAGCCAGACGGTCCCCTATGAATTTCAGAACGATAGAATGGTCACTGCGCATGCGCAAACGCGATGCCCGAGGTACTCAATTTCTCTCGAATCAGTGGCTCGATTTTTCTCACATTTGGTTCGTAGGTCGATGGGGTGTAGCTCTCAGATGGAGGGGGCTGTCGATCGACCCCCGTTACGATCGACCCCGTGTGATCGACCCCCGGTTCGGTTCCATGAAGTAGGGTGTGAACTACCCCGAGGAGGCGTTGTACCCCCGAACACAACACAAAATTATCCTTCCCACTTTTACAGACTTAAGACTGTCTTCCGGTATCAGAAGGTGTACATTCTACTAATCTATTCAGAAGTCCCAAACAACCTGCTCATTCACGGGATAGTTTCTGGGATTGTTTATCTTTTTTGAGATGCGAGCGCTAGCGAGCATCCAGATCGCTTGACAATGCATTCCACTAATCTATTCAGAAGTCCCAAACAACCTTCAGCTTTTTTTATAAAACAAATTTGAAAGAATTGTAAAAAATCGCGTCTTTACCCAACTTGGTACCGCTTGCCACACGTTCCACGTTTGCCATCATTCGACACTGACTGAAAACACATCCAGAATCCAGACAACGAACGAAAGCGATAACAAACGGAAAGCAGGTGGGGGTCGACCGCAATCTTCTCTCCTTGGCGGGTCAAAGATTGAAGACCAAACCCGGGGGTACATCGCACTCATCACTCAACGTGCGGACGATAGGGATGGGATATCGAAAGAAAATATCGATATTGACATCAATTGATATATCAAATGAAAAAATCGATATCAATATAATATCGGATGAAAAATATCGATATCCGATATTATCGAAAGAAATATCGAAAAAAATAGAAACACCAAATTAAATAATTTAAAAAATGCAAGCCACACATTGTTATATTAAAATTAGGTTGACATTTGGTAAGCCGAAGCCAGTAAACGGAGAAACCAAGCAGAAACAGACTTACTGGTGAGACAATGAATAAACTTCTGTTCCTTCGTTCACTGGGAGAAGAATTCTTTTTTAACTTTTATAAAAAATTTTCTTTCTTATTGAAGTTATTTGTGGGCTTTGTTCAGATTGTATTCAATTTGTTTTGTACCTATATACATAATATAAAATAAAATAATTTTCGAATTTTTTCAAATTGTGGTAGGTATTCAATTTGTTTTTTACCTACCTAGTAGGTACATACAATCATATGAAAATAAAGTAGTTTTGAAGTTTTGTTCAAATAATATTCAGTTTGTTTTGTACATACCTAGTACATGTTGTGAAAATAAAATATCTTCACATTTGGGTTCATTCCTTACGTCTTCAAAAGTTTAAAACCAAATTTGAGGATTTTTCTCGTTATTAAAAAAACCCCATAATATCGTAGGTAAATATCGATATTCCGATATTATCGAAATGAAAATATCGATATAAAAATATCGGATATCGGAAGGAAAATATCGATGTTTCGATAATATCGATATCGATATCCCATCCTTAGCGGACGACCGAACTCATCACTTTTCGTCATTTGGGGGTCGATCGTCATTCCCCCCTCAGATGGTTCCGTATGAATTTCTGAACAATTATATTGCTGGCGCAGGGATCATGCGGGTTGGGCCCCAGGTGGTCCCCAATGAATTTCAGAACGATAGATGGTCACTGCGCATGCGCAAACACGAAATCCGAGGTATTCAATTTTTTTTAATCAGTGGCTTGATTTCGCTCAAATTCGGTGTGTAAATGGGGTGCAGCTCCCAAATAGTACACCATTAACTTTAGAACGATTGGATCAGTGGTATGGCCTCAACGCGCGCTGACGCGAAATCTGAGTTACTCATTTCCTCACGGGCCTATGGCCCATTTTTAATGCAACTATCAGGAATCATGCGGGTTGGGCCCTAAATTGTCACGTTATGCTACATGCATAAAAATCAAATTGTAGGTAGAATTATGGAATCTACCGACATTATCATTATCATACATTTAATATTGATCTATACGATTGCCTGTGTTACCGATACGAGAAAGCTGTGCCATTAAACTTGGCAGGGGTTTTATTGTATTTGTTTATATATATATTTTAACATGGAACACGTTTTTACGGGAGTAAACCAGGCTCGAAAACGTCCAGTCCAGTCCAGGGGAACTCCGCTCCCCTCCCCGTCGCCCGAACAGTTCTCCCTCTACCCAACTCATGCCACCCAACTCCGAGGAGAGCCAGGCCTCACTCCGCCGAAAACTGCCGAGGGGGTTCTACCTACCCGAAAAACGCAGAAAGCAGCTGAGGACGTGTATTACGTGACATTGCGTTAGGTCGCTGGTCCAAGGCTTGGAAATCCCACGACGTTTTTCTGCTTCCTCACTACCGAAGGCAGGGAAGCCTTGGATTCGTGATTGAGTACCATTCACCAAATACCATTTTCCGTTTCAGACATCGAGGAACATATTTGGTTCCTTGTCTTTCTGTCTGTGGCAATTCCTTGCAACACCCATAACTACCCGAAATAATGGTCGAAGTGGGCTGAAATTTCGAGGGTAGGTGCGGGTTGAGTCACAGATGGTCCCATACCAAAATCATTGATAAAGTACCGTAACTTTCATCTGCGCATGCGCAAACGTGAAATAATTGGAACACCCATAACTACCCTAAATATCGTTGAAATCAATTCAAACTTGGAGGGTTGGTCAGGAATAATACTTTGGTAGTTCCAAATCAATTTCATGGGAATGGTAATGTAACTTTGATCTACTCATGCGCGAACATGAAATATTGACCATTTCCTTGTAACGTTTCTAACTACGCGATAAATAGTCGTAGAGAGCTGAAATTCTGAGGGTATACGCGGGTTGGATCGTTTGTAGCGTTTCAAAATCATGAAAATCGTTTAGTCTGCGCATGCGCAAACGTGAAATACTTGGAGTGCCCATAACTACCTTAATTATCGTTGAAATGAGTTCACATTTGGAGGGTCGATCAGTATAATACTTCGATGGTTTTGTATGAACTTCATTGGAATCTTACTGTAATTTCCCTCTCCACATGCGCTAACATGAAATGTTGACCGTTTCCTTACTACGCTTCTTAACTACGCGAAAAATAGTCGTAGAGAGATGAAATTTTGAGGGTACACGCGGGTTGGATCGCAGATGGTCTCGTATCATAACGAACCTACCCAACTAGTCTATATGTTCATGTGATTCATGTGAGGAAGCTATAGTGCCTACTTGAATTGGCGGACGTTTTTCTATATATCTCCATATCCTCTGTTATCATGTACAGTAGCGGTGCGAGGGCTCTGAAAACGGTGGGGCACCAAACCAGAACACAAAACCAACAGATTTTTCTCCAAATACCTCAAGGCAACACTACCCTTCCCTTTATTTACTGACTGATATTCTGCAAAGGCTTCCTAAACTTTTAATCAACACTCTATCGTCGTACAAAAACGTCGAGAATTTCAACTTTAAATTAGCCACCGAATTCATGTACAAATTCGCAACAATTCATGTGGTAGGTAAACTAAAATACAACGAAACAATGACCCGTGGACGTTACCTACTTGAATGGAGAAGCTGTGTCACGAAGCCGATCAACCCACAAGAACACAAACAGCAAACAGGACAAAACGCATGTAGGTACCTACCACAAATACAAATCTGTCATCGGAACCGGATCGAAAACAAATGCGCAAAATTCGACGCAAAAAATGGAAAATTGACAACGGGCTTAGGAGAGAAAGCTAATGTGATTCCCGGCATGTACCTATTCGAAAATCATGTTCCGTGTTTCCTTGCTTTGATCCTTGATCTAAACTGTTGTAATCCGGGGGTCTGGGGGTGTCCCCCAGATTTCATTCAACAATAAACGTACCGTCATGAACACAAACCACTGGCGGCTACGGCAACGCATTTTTGTTGTTGTTGTTGTTATTTTTACATATAACTAAATTCAAAGACGTTAAACATTGTTCTTTTCGATACAGGACAAGATTAGGAGAGGCTGAGGGAAGCGCAAGGGTGGATTCCTTGGCGCAGGTCAGGGCAACCCGCCCACGCTGGCCAATTGCCTAAACATTTATTCTGAATTCTTACGGCTTTAGATCGGCTTCCTCCACCTGTTACCACCCTTCCACTTTACTTTTCTTTATTGCTCGCCCCTCAACAAAACACTTTCACTGATTCACATGTTCTTTTGTCCCATAGTCCATTGTGTCCCGTATCCTTATCTTATTCCAATATCGAAATACCTCCAACCCCTAGCTCCTGCCCCCCTTCCACAACAAGAGCCATTTTTCTGTAAAATTTACAATAATTTTTCTGACATACCCCGAGGGATTGTACGCACAATACAAGTTCTTTTACTTTGTAATTGACGACCGTGGGAAGATACAGCTTGTTGGCAGAACAAACTCTCGCCCAGGTTAAAATGAAGATTTTTTCCTTAGTCACCTTCTCTACTCGGAAGACCGTGGATTCACGTTAATCGGCAGAGGAAGAGTAAGTGCATCATCCTTCCCAAGGTCTTCGAAATTTAGGTGGTGAATTTAGGTTCAATTTTTCCACACCTGAACGGAGGTCTAGTGAACTGAGGGCCCTTGCCATTTTTCTCCACCTTTTCAAAAATATTATTTCCTGCAAGTACCTATATTTGATTAATCGAAGTGGATTTTTAAGTAACAAAACAACTACCTAGGTAAAGTCACATTTCAATGCGTTGACCTCTTTTTGACGTCAAAACTATCTTCGGATGATTTTGGTCTTAGATAGGTAGGTAATGTTTATGGGCTTTATACAAGAAGTTATTTTTGCGTAATCTATTCCACATCATTCTCTTGATGCCGTTTTCAAAACGTTTTGTGCTTTTTGGGATTCTGATACTGTTGTGTTAAAGTGAAAATAGTAGGAAAACCATCCCAATCGGCTGATATTCTTTTCGTGTTACTCGTACTAGTAGATACCTTTAGGTAGAGGTTTTATTATGACGCGTAGTTAAAAAGTATGTTGTAGAAATTCGCTTTATTTATTCCAGTCTACCCAAAATATTTATACTGTAAGCAAATTATCACAGATGGATTTTGATAACGACCAATTTTGAAAGTTATGAACGTGGAGCATAGCAGTTCCGTGCTTGATTTCCCCAATATTTACTTAGATATACTCAAAAGCTACCATTTGACCACAGTTCCAAAATTTAATGTTGTCTCAAACTGCCACAAGCGACCCTCCGGCGGGGCACTTATGACCGTGGAGCACATATATGACCTATATGACCGGTGTATTGACCAAGTTGTTCAGTAAAGTAGGATAATAGCTTTCAAATCAGATACACTTCAGCTTCTTTCTGGGTAGGGATAACCACAATAATTAAGAATTCAATCAAAATAAATAATTTATTGAGTAGTATTTTATTTACATCACAGTTTATTAACGAAATAATGACTAGTACTAGTTGTCTGAATAGTATTACAATTGGAACCAGAGAACATCATTAGAGGTTGAAATAACTCGGTATTAAGTTTTTTTTTTTAAATTAACGCTGGAATATTAATTTTTCCAAGTATTGAACAAGTTTAGCCTCCTGAAAATTGGCCGAATACTTGCAAGAATTTGTATTTACTGTATAGTTGTTCTTGATGGGGGTTTTACTTTCTCTCGGATTCATTTACTGAATCACTGTCATCATTTCGAGTTAATCTCAAATTTTTTCCATTTTTGGTTATAGACCTCAGAGCAGTTGCCACGTCTTCACCGTTCAAGTTGGTCCTCTCCGTTTTTGTTTTTTCCCCCTTCTTCTTCTTCTTAAATAGTTTTCGCACCATCTGTAACGAAAATTTGACGAAGAGTGATTAGAAACGAACGAAACCTAATGAGAAAAACAGAGCGGGCCAGGAGTGCCCAACCAAAAGTGGCTGTATGTGCCCCACCAAGCACCATTACAGAACAAGAGAGGTGAAACGAAATAATTGTGAGGGGGTTGAAAATGATCCATAGTAAACGGATTCCAGAAAAAAAAACATTGGCGATTTGATACCAAAAAGAGAGATAGTTTTCAATATGAAAAATAGCTTACCGTGATGTTTTTTTCCGCCGCCAGCTTCAAACTCAGAATGCGAACAACAGGTTAGTGCAGCTGAGCGCTCGTTTCCTGCCAGAACTTCCTTTTTAATGCCTGTGCCATATACTGCATAGCCATTTGGTGCGAAAATTCAAGAATAACTGACATCTCGTGGTGGCTAGAAGTGCCCCACCTGCCAAAAGTGCCCCACTTTCCCCTATACAGGTACCGAGATATGTTGTACCTTGATGAGATCGTACTGCTGTGTTTACTGTTGAATGTACAGTGGAAGAATGGAAACGCGTTCACCTATCAGTCCACCAAGGATAATAATAAATTGTTGGTTCTGTCTGCGCAGTCCTATTTTTCTTTTTCTCTTTATCTAGGAGAATGTTATTCGCTAATTAGATACAACAGAAAAACTTGGGGAATGGCATTGATCGACCGAAGTGGAGGAAGAGGTGGCGAAGATAGGACGACGTTTGACGGTTGAATGTTAAGGATTTCAGAAATTTATCACCTCTTTGTGATGTCGACGCTGAAAGGAGAAGAGAACGTGTTGGCGGACGGCCAGAGGAAGTTATTTACTATTGGAAGAAGACACTAATAGCAGCGCACCTCCGCGTAATGGACAGCCGCTCGTTTTAACGGGAGGGTAGTTGACGGGCACCAGGCATTCTCTCATGGCGACTTCTCTTTACTTAGGGGGTTGTTCTGAGGTGGAAGAGGATAAGTACTTGGAATTATTTACAAATCAGATCAGCGGCACCTGCTTAACTAGTGAGGGAACTTGCATGGCGTTAGGCTGTGCTAACCTTTTGGTAGGACTTCTGATTGAAAGAATGATGTATATTTTATAGGCAGACACCTGCCTATAAAACGTATGTTACCTATAAACTGTGTGTTACGTATACACATACGAAACATACCTAATATGACTACACGCGATTGGCATGTGTACAGTCATTGCTGGTACCTATCTGTCGTTATACCGAAATCCGTTGTTATGTAATGTAAAATAATGGCACTATTTATGTAACCAGTAGTTCCTGTTAAGATTAGTAGGTAATTATCTGCAGTATAGAAGAGTCAAGTAAATAATGTTTCTCCTCTTCTTTGGAAGCTGTTCAGAGGTGAAGGAAGATGAGTATTTTGGAGCTGTAAATCAGATCAGCGGCAACTACTGGTATAAGACTATACGAACAGTATGATATTAACATAATAAGAAGAAGCACGTTTCAGTCTTGCAGCATGGATATAAGAGCGAATTTTCAAGGTACTATGTAAAAAGATGATATAGCATAAATATCAGTCGTAAAATTATATAAATGTTTCGTGTTTTAGCGAATTTTTACAGAATTTTGACCGTTATAAAGTCGAATTTGACGACTTTTTTTTTAGAAAAATATTTCTACAATCAAAGTCCCTCTTTCTGCAGTGAATCAGCATCCCACACAACGTCGGATGAATTAATATTCATTTTGGCCCTTAATACCTATTTTTAACACGCTAAAAACCTAATTTGACCCCTATTCTGTATGAAAAACAACTGAAATTGCCTTTCTGTCTTTACTCACCCTTCCGTACTACTTTCATTAATTTCATATAAATTGTTCGCGATTTTAGCCGAACCGTTTATTTTTACCGATTTTTACCCCCCTAAAAACTCAAATTTGACCCCCTCAGAATTTTTTTAAAATTGCTCATTCTTTTTTTTGGCCATACGAATATTTGGCCAAATTTCGAATTTTTAGCGTGTATTCAAAGTCAGACATTGCCCGGAGTGACACATAAATAAATATACATATATAAATTCATATATAGTTGTGTGTTCTCGGCTGATGAAGAAATAACCCTCAATATACTTTTAAATATACATATATATACAAATTTTTTTTTAAATCTATGGATGAATTCAAGATGCTCTGAGACAAACATGCTGCTAAAAAAAATTCAAAAGTTCATTCTGAAAATGTTCGGCCTATTGCAACAGCTTCATTTTCTTTGAAAACTCGCTGAAAACATCACCTAAACATAATTTGCACGACCGACGCTATCTTTGTTGGTTGGCATCGGGTGCTATACATTATGCTATTTACCTTCAAGTGTAGCCTTTAATAATGATCGGAATTTAATAATTCATTTCATAAGGTGTTCCAAACTATGTTTCCAACGGAGAAATCATTAATCCCCATCCCTTCAATAAGTTACTCGTAATAAGTAGCAAAATGTGTGCAACACGTTATATAATCACTGATAAATGCCTACTCAAGGTGTGCAAGTCGATGGAAAATCAGAGGTCTAAGCAGTCACAGGAAGGAAAACGTGCTGCATAGACCTCTGATGCTGCACGGCAGGCGTTTTATTGTTTTCCCCAAAAAACTAAACGATCAGTTTCTCAGTTAGATTTCTCAATGGTTTCTCAATAATTTCTCAATAGTGATATTGAACCAACACGATATTGAACCAACATAATATTCGGTTCACGTTGAAGCGTTCACAATTAATGATTCATCAGCAGTGTTCAGTAGATATATAGGAGAGATATCATGTTCTGTTCCAGGCTGATCTACCTCTTCAATATAGTGAAGCCATGGGTTCCCTTGCCCATCAGGCTGACCAGCCTGCTCAAATGCAGGTAAGCTAAGAGGTTCATAGATTCTCGATAGATTCTCAATAAGATTTCTCGATAGTTTCTCAGTAAGATTTCTTATTTCAGATATATGTACCTAGTTTCTCAATAATTTCTCAATAGTTTCTCGATAATTTCTCAATAGTGTCTCAATAAGACTTGTTATTTCAGATGTACCTAACTAAGATCTACACTGGTTACGATATGTAGGGACTGACTTGCGTCGTCTCTTTCATACCAAAATAGTCAAGTTGATGGGATGTGTCTTGCGCATTCTTGACATGCAGTTATCCAGCTACAAAAGCTCCATTATAACATCCCAAAGCTCATCGGGCTGTCGGGCGCGTGTTTAGAGGCCCCTGTCGTCTCGGACTCAGTTAACGTCTATCAGGAGGCCAGCTCGGTCCGAAATGAAGGATCGCCAACTATTACCGGCGTGGCGAGGGAGGCCGAGCTAATGGGCCCAAAGCCCCGACCCGTGACCCAAACCCCGCCGTGGGAAATCTATATCTGCACCTCATTCTGCCCGCTGCTCGCGCTCTCGTCGTAATGGGTTCCCCGATAAATCAACAGCCCTTCAAAGCTTTTGTCATTCGTCTGTCAAAGTATTGCCGGAGAAGGTTTTGAGCATCGGGGGTTTCATGCGGCACGTTTCCGTTCTTTTCTGACGAGCTGCGTGATTTTCTTGGTGTGCGGTGCTGAAACGTTTCGGCGCTGTGTGTGGAGATTCGTTCACAGGTGCAGAATGCGGACAATGCCTTGCACCTATAGCGGTCGTACTGACATACTGAGTGATCAAAATCAGCATAACTTAGTTAGGTAGTTCCTCCAAGTCGTAGTGGTCACCTAGTTACAGGGCAAGATTTAAACACAGGCTACATAGGCGCTAATTTGGTAGCTTTTCTAGATACATTTTTAAAAGCGATGTCAATAAATTTTTTGAACACTTTAAAGATAATCTTACGAGTATTATTTGTTACTCAGTTCTTCTAATACTATGCAGTTCAATTTTACTATGCATGTTCCCAAAAATCGAAAAACGTTTATATTTTTTCTTCATTTGTTTTTTGTTACCGACTAAACGGCAAAAAAGCCAATTACAAAATATATAAGAATAATATAAATTAAATATATCGACCTATTACATGTAATAAATGATGGGGATAAAAACAGTAGTTGAACAGCTGCCTCTGGTAAGGAGATCTGCATAATTTAGGTAAGCATAAATCAGATGCTTATTGGCTGCTATTATGCTTAAGATTTAGTGTTACATGGATAGACGTGTATTCTAAGATTAGCAATTAAGCAGAAATGAATAAATGGGGTCCTTCAGTTGAAGAAGGGAGCATGTGAAAAAGTCAGGATCTTAAGGGTTTTAATCAAGTAAAATGTTTAAAACGCAATTTTCAAAGTTAATGTATAAATAAATTTCCAATCCCCCCCCCCCCCTTGACCACCATCCTATCGTCACCCCTGTGACGATGCTGCATAGTATCGTCACGGTAACTGTTTCTTGGAACCTCTGGACCTCAAAGGAACAGTTCTTCGGCTTCCACCTCTTCTGAAGTCTCCTAGAGCAAGTTAGTTGCCCTGAAGCCTTTCCATCGGTGAGTCATTTGAATACCATTCTAATAACCACCAGTCCCTTACCCTTGCGGTTCAACCCTCCTATTCTAAATCTTAGAATCCTCCCCTAGAACTTTGTGCCTAAACCTTTATAGGAGAAATTCGTGTTTCTGGTTAAATCTCAAATACTTGTTCTCATTCCTCAAACCTGATAATCTTAATCACCATTAAGAAGGTCAGCGGGAATTAACTTCCCTATTGGCCCTATTGGCGGGAAGAATTTATTATTATATTTTTACTGAGATTACTGGGACTCCAGCAATTGAGTTAGAAACCCTCTCTCACTCAACTGGTTCACCTTAAATTTTCCCCCTCTACCAAGTCCCACCATCTTAAACCCCTCTGGATGGCCAGCACCACAGGTTAAACCTAGGGGTCTACAAATCCTAAATCCGGGCCTGCTTAGTTATTATAAAGCAGTATTTCCATGAGGTTTTGAGCAGTTATGACGACTACAAAAACTGTATTGGGGACTATTATAAGGGGAATCTCTGAAGAACGTTAGGACGATCGAAATTCTTATACCCGCACTACGATGGTTACCCGGTAATATTCTCCCACATTTTCCTTTCAATAATTTTCCGTATATATCCGAGCATCATCATCTTCATTACTAGGTAGGTTTATCATTTTCACGAAACGGAAAGTTTTCCAATTTACTACACTTAACATATTTAGTAGTAGGTATAGAGAGGTAGGTACTAGGTAGGTAAACGTTTTAGACGATTTTTCCCATCACCTTCCTGTGATTTCCTTGATTATCCAGGTCCTAACCACTAAGAAGATTCTTTGTGTGTCCTTCAATTTTTCACGAATAACGTAGCTGAATCTGGATTTAAATTCCATCTGGGAGCTCCTCCAGAGTAGCCGGAGTCTCGGACCAGTATCGCTCTCGTTGGGTGGGTGGCTTCCCGATACTTTATGCCCACACCATTGTCCCAATGCCAGATATACAATCGATACGGTATTGTCTCCGTGATTTACTTTCCGCTCCCTCTATCTCGGCCAACATCTCGACAACCAGCTCCGCAAAAACCCCTTTTTATTCCGCCCGAAACAATTTCAGTATCGTTTACTCCCGATGCTAATGTTTCCCTTCTTTTATCTAGCTCCAGGGTTATGCCTCGACTATTTACACCCAAGACGGTATCTTCCTCTCTGTCAGCCCACCCTGGCGTTTCCGATGCGCCGATGGTAACAATGAGCTCTTATCAAAACCGCAATACGCACGGTGCTCATGTTGATGAAATGCGTGAAATAATGCGTACAATTTATTGCACTGCCCTGCACCTTTGCCCAACCTGTTCCTCAACTAGAGACTTCTGGAACACCAGAATCATTAATACTTACTGTGACTGGAGACACTGATGTTCGTTCGAAAAAATATCTCCTTATTCTCTGCCAATCTATTCCATCATAATCATGATACACGCAATGGACACCCCAACACCTCCGCGTATGTTCCGTACACTTCAACACAACTGGAGTTCTTCAATAGAGGTCTGGAATATCAAGCTATCTGTCTGTACAATTTCTATACCTGCTTCACCTCCAGTCAACAGTTGGTCCGACTGATGCTCTATTTCATCCTTCAAGAAGTATTAAAGTTTTAAACTTTAAAAAAGACGTAAGATTTAAAAAAAAAGAACGGTATAAAGTATAAGAATTTTTGTGCCTATGATGTAGAAGTTCTTCATCATCGTATACAAGCACAGCGCAGTTCTACAGCAAAATTCTACAGTAGAACCCTGCGCTTGTTTAGAATTAAGATATTTCATTTGTGTATATGAATATGAGGCGTAGGGTCAGGACGACTACCTTGAGTCGCATCCTTGGTTCAACGCAAAGATCAGGTGAATGTTAACTATTGCTCAGATCCTCCGTTCCATTTCGGTACTTCTTTCCACTATCCTATCTTCACCTGTATAACTCACTGATGATGAACGGCTGTGGAGTTATTCAAGTACTTCGGGTTTTCGTGGAGCTACACTTCGCGAAGTTACCAAGCCAGAGTTAATTGAACGGTTATTTACAACTTAATTTATGTGCGATGGTGCAACAATAAATTTATTTATTGATGCTATACCAGTTTAAAAGTTTACTGAGACACATCCTGATAAATACATATTTATTCATGTTCGTGATTATTTCTATCTTTATTGCTTCAGCAAATTTTTTATTGCAACTCGAGTCAGCAAGTTTATATATGTATTAAAGTCCTCTAGAATGTCGAGCAGCTAACAGATTCGATTCATATTCGCGAGCGTGAATGGAATTATGATAAAAATCAAGTCAAGTTTTACTTAACCCCCAGTGAATGTACAATGTGCATTAACCTGTATCCTCACGAACATACAACTTTTTTCCGTATTTAATGCCTAGATATGGGTTATTAATCGAGTCACTCGATGAAACGTACCTACTGGGGCAAAATATCAATTTTGGTTTACTATTTTCAATAATGAAAACTTCGGTATTTCAGTCATCGTAAATTTATATAAATATAGCTGGTTATTATATTTATTGTAGGGACGGACGTTTGTGTGAAATAGCTGGGATTCAGCCAAGAAGTAAACGCAGCTTCTTGGCAGATGGATGGATGGATAGCCACACCTGGGCTCACTTTCAGGACAACTATTGAATAGCTGGTCGTCAAACAATCCTATTCCTCAGAAGTAAAAACACTGGTTGGGCAAAATATTTTCCATGGTCCCGGACTTTGTTGATGAAATCTTAAAATGTACAATTCTTATACATATTCTCATAGATATGTCTTATAAAAATAAACAGGTACTTTTATGAATTTATATTAATTTCGTTCTTTATAATTTGCCTCTCAATTAAAAGAATTCGCTGGGGCATTAGAGATTTGAGTGAATCCACTACCGTGACTTCCTACCGAGACCCCGAAGTAGGTATAATGTACAAGCAACAGGCTAGACAATGTTTACGGTGCTGTTGATGAGTAACTGTGCTTTCGAGTAAGATCGTGATGGGGCACTGAAGAGCGAACACTATCCCAGCGTTGGTAACTTCGTACTGTATCATGGAAGAAGCCTCGTACGCAGTAAGTGTGGGACTGAGCACTACCGTTGTTGTCAGGGGTTCTTAATCAGTAATTAAGATGGTACGTGTGTGCATCCAGCGTTCTCACGTCGCAGCTGTTCTAATAACAGGCCAATGTAAACGAAGCACAAGTTAAGGCTCATTTGGGCGGGGTTCGATCTGAAGAAGGGTGTTTGAGACCATTATTAGGGGATTCCTTAGTGACCATAGAGGCCCTCAGGACGTAACCACCCCCGCCTTGTCCGTTTGCGCCCAGCAAATTACATATCTGGACGTTGAATGGACGGAGCTCGACAAACCCCAAAGGACAGTATAATTAGTTTTTGAAGTACCTACATACCTGAACCTATCAACATTCATTGTAGGTAAAATCTACCGCAATAACTAGATGACCAATAATACTCACAATCTGGTACTTCAAATAATAGTAATAGCTGACAACTGTGGTACTTAACTGGATCGATTTTATAGGTTATTGACCTCGCAAAAACGAGAAATTTGCCTATAATTTTGTCCAAAAGCTTTTGTGTAATTTTTAAAAACCCTCAACAATGGGGGAAGATATTATTACAGCTCCGAGTTGCTTTAATTTGCTTCTGAGTGAAGTGGACTTGTGCCAATTCGATTTCCTCTAAAACTCATCCCCGTCTTTATCAAACTGAAATGAAAACCTTCGCCCCGGGGCAACATATCGTAACAAAATTTCGATTTCAGTAGATATCCGTCAGAAACGGTCCTTACAAGAAGCGCTGCAAATTATTACCCAACGGTTTATTATTTACCTTATAGATGCTCCTACTGCGTAGACCTGTTTTCTGTGGTCAATACTTACTCCAGAAAAGACCTAAATTGAGTACTGGAGCCGAACGGGGAATTATCTACAGTTTCATAACTAATATGCGGTTGATTCAAGAATTCTATAATTTATCGCTATTCGTGAAGCGTAATGTTCCTTGTTCAAGATACAAAAGTGCCTATCAACAAAATCAAAAATAACCATCATTCTTCAAAATGAAATAATATCACGGAACAAACAACTCGATTTCATGCAGCCATCCGTGATTGCAACCAGATGTTTCCTAGCAATGATATCTGTGCTGGATTTATACCGTTTCATTCACTATCATGTTGACGAAGCTTTTCGGTGCAAGATTCAGGGCCTTACTGTGAGCGAACGGCTGGACTGACAAAGCTCCGGGTGGTCTCAAATAATTCCTCAGTTCGAGATCAATTTAAAAAACTTATGAAAATTCGACATAACAGCCCCCTGGAAATTCCATCCCCTATATTTCATCCCTTAAAGATAACTGACAGTAACGCCGAGTTTCACGGACCAACTAGACCCCAAATGGGACCATTAATTCTCGTTCATGGTAACTAAGGGAGGTGCAAAGTACGGCGGACGGACAGAAATTTGTTTATTCCATTTTTGGTTTCTACGTACCTTGAAATGAAAACTATCAAATTTTGAGGCGGGCTTAAATTTTTTGTTCATGCTCATTCCAAAGGTTCATTTGGTATTGATAATAATAAACCTGAATAAATATTAACAGCTGGAAAATTACCAAAACTCCTGGGTATTTTCCACCAATTCAAAGTTGGGTTCCCAACTTAGCTTTCCAAGAGCTCGAAAGTGGTCCAGAGTGATTTTTACTTGGTGGTCGGAACTCAGTAAAAAGCGCCTTTCGCCGAATTGATTATCGGTACATTGAAAACTAAAATGAACCCTACTAGCTATAGGTATTGATCTCAAAAATTTTCCACACACTCACTGTTTTTTTTTCACCATTGTAAGGATTGGGGACGGTAGAAAATCCATACTTTAGTTATCAAAAAACCCGTGAATCCTTAACTGCATTTGATCACATAGTCAACTAAAACCTAATGCCAATAACTAAGGTGAGATGCCTCATCAATGACAATAAATGAATTGATTCCCATGACAGTACTTACTAGTTGATACTAAAAATACCTACGACCTTACCATTTATGACAAAAAGTACCATACAATTTATGACAGTTTGATTTAACAACAAATTAATGTTTTTTTCAACTCACTCAAGAGGATCGATTCCATCGATTAGCGAGAGGATTCCACCGAACATTTGGTGGGAATTGTTGATCTGCTTCACTGCCCTCAGATATATACAGGAATCGTGATGTGAGCGGCTAGATCACGTATCTGAAACTCGAGTTCAACAAATCATCGCAACCAATTTTTCTCATCCGGGTGGCAAAGCATCACGCAATACTTTTAATTTATTTACATTTAGAGAACTATCCGGTTGGGACGTTGCCGGGAAAAATGTCCTAATTAACTCAAAGAAACCTTAGGAATCCTGATGTACGATATTAGCTCGATGGTCCTTCGTTGCGCAAATGATAAATCCAAAAACTTCCTAGCGCTTCGTTTCGTAAGTTTCCATTCGTTGTCCAATCCGTCGATAAATCCAAAGAGTTCCTAGCGCTTCGTTTCGTAAGTTTCCGTACGTTGTCGTAGGCTGCACTGTACCTAACTCACCAGTATCAAGCGTTTTACGGTCGAAATGCCAATGGTCTAAAATGTAGTCTTCAATTTTCGGAACCTGTATTCTCGTAGTTTCATTCTACTGGGATCTTCTAGGTAGATTCGCAGGCACTCAAATTTTGATACGATCACTTTCCTAAAATGAACTTGACACTCGAATGGAACTTGAGCATCTCTAAATTTTAAACGGGATGAAAGACTATTGATAAGAAAACGCTGCCAATTATTTCACAAAGCGGTTTTTTTACCTGTATAAATGCCCCTTCTGCATAGATCACTGTTTTCTGTGGACAAAACCAACACAAGTGCTCCCCCCGAGAGAGCCTTAAATCGAGTACTGGAACCGGTCTGGGAATTACAGTTTCATAAAAATGCGAGGGATTCCAATTCTATCTTTAATTATTATTACATTTGATATCCTGATATACCTAACAATTTCCTCTGATTTTGTAATAATGTTTCCAATTCTTGTTAAATTATCTGGTTCAGCTACCACTGGGTTTCCTCATGTCCCGTGTTATTTATATTTCTTGTAATGAGCTCACTTGATAGTGGTACTCCACAAAAACTGAATTTAAAAAAAAATAGTTTGTTGTTATTCATGAAGCGTAACAAATATTCAAGTTATAAAAGTACCTATCAACAAAATCCAAAAGAGAAATAAAGTCCCCCAAGTGAAATAATATCACTGAACAACCAACTCTATTTCATGCAGCCATCTGTGATTATAATCAGCTGTTCCCTAGCGATGATATCTGGGCCGGAATTATACCGTTCATTCACGATCGTGTTGACGAAGCTTTTCGGTGCAAACAAGCGGGTGGACGTACAATGCTCCGGTGATCTCAAAAAATTCTCTAGTTCGAGACCAATTTAAAAACGTTAAAAAAAAAAACCATATCCTTCTATTGAAAGTTTTGAAGATACAGCGTTGGGGAAATTTCAACCCCTATTTTTCACCCCTTAAAGATGACTGTCAGTAACGCCGAGGTTCGCAGACCAACTAGACCCCAAATGGGACGTACATACCAAATTTCATTTATTTTGGTTCATGGTAACTACCTAACGAAAGTGCGAAGTAGAGCGGACGGGCAGAAATTTTGGTTTATTATTTTCAATAACGACCTTTGGAATCGAGCATGGAAAAATAAAATGTTTAATACCCCCCCCCCCCCCCACCTCCTTAAAATTTGGGGGTTTCCATTTCAAGGTACGTAGAATCCAAAAATGGAATAAAACAATTTCTGTCCTTCCGCCGTATGCTATACTTCGCTCTTTCACGTTATGCTTCATAAATAACAACTAATAATATTAATGACTGAATAATTGAATCCCGCGCATTTTTATGAAACTGTAATTCCCGGGCCGGCGGCTCCAGTACTCGTTTTAAGGCTCTCCTGGAAGGAGCACTTGTGTTGGTTTCGACTACAGAAAACAGTGGTCTACGCAGAAGGGGCATGATGCAGGCAAATAATAAACCGTTGTGTAATAATTTGCAACGTTTTTTATTCCATTTTTGGATTCTGCGTAGCTTGAAATGGAACCCATCAAATTTGAGGGGGGGGATTAAAAGAAAAATGTTCATGCTGTATTCCAAAGGTTCATTATTCAAAATAATGAACCAAAAAAGAAAAAAATTCCCTGCTTCACGGAAAACACTGAATCATGGATAGGTATGTTTTCGGGGTAGTATATTTTGACTGATTCCTCGCATTTCCCTGTTTTCCTCGGATCAATTTGTGGACTGTAGTATACCAATTTGGCTCACAGAGACTCATGAAAGTGCCAACTAAATACCGTGAAAAGCATAGTTAGTTAATGGATTAACTCGGAACTAGGTAGGTGCCTAATCATTTGATTAACTAGATCAGTATTTTTTTTTTTGAGCTACTCTAAGTGTGTAGTTAGTTATAGTGAATAGCAAGGTCAATTTGGAGGGTTTTGCATCAGTTTGGCGTATCCAGAATGTTTCTAGATTTGTCAACAGCAGATTATTAATGTTTCAGTTTGAACATCTCTGCCACCTACTACACATAGAACGACTCCTCTCGAGTGCATTCCCTGCCAGTTTGGGACTCCGCCGGACGTGGGCTGTTATTAATGAGCGCAACGCGTCCATCAGTTCACCTCTTTATAGATTTAAATTACACCACCGATTGTTCGTCGACTATCTTTACGACTTCACACGTCATTTGTTTACCAACAAACAATGAGGCGTTATTGATTTATTTTTCTTTCCACTTCCATTAGTTATTTTTTCTCGCTTTGGAATCATCCTTTTTTTCCCTCTTCCTCTTCCTTGGCATCTCATCAGAAGATCTAAAGTGAAAGATCATAGGTAAGTTGTTTACTCCGCACACAATTCTGATCATGATCTGATAATACGTAAGAACTTGTGGTGCAAGCATTAAAATCCTGTTTATGTTCTCATTAGCTTCAAATTGGTTTGCATCCAAATATTTCAGATTGATGGTAAACGAATTCAAATCCTCAAGTATTTCTCATAACGTGGATATTTTCAGGCGCGCTGCTTACAAAATATTTTGCATTAGATAATTTTGTATTAAGAGTGCGTAAAATAAATATTTATATTTAATTTTGAATATGACGTGGGTGGTATAGATCCAGCTGGTTTGTTCATTTGTACGAGGATAAACCACCGATCCGTCTTCCAACTAATAGCCTCTCGATATCCACCTACCTGAGATCTACTTCTCATGAAAAATGATCACCTAAATAATTGTAACAGTGAGAAGCTGAGATCACTACCAAACAACTTGCGTAAGCAATCTCTCGCTTCATTCCCTCAAAGCTTGAATGAGAGTGGAGCAGTGTGGATTTCATTACAATACTTTTTTCAATAACTGGATTCGATGTTATATATACTGTATCTAGACGATAAAATCTTACAGAAATAAAAATTAGTGTTCCTCTTTAATTTGATTTTGAAAATTGATTAATTTGATTATTATAATTTGATTGAGAAAATGGTTATGATCAAAAATAGACCAGGCTGCATTGCCCGTCTGCATATTCTTGCTTTTTATTATTGTCATGAATTTGACCCAGCTCCGTTCGGTTGTAGGTCATGTATGGGATAAAACGACGGCCGTCGCAAGTTTACTCTGAACCCGGAGAAAACACCGAAGTTCACGAATTAGATCGTACGAATAGATGAACTATATTTTTACATGCACGAGTAGCGACACCACGAGTGAGATTCATCGTGACGTGACACGTTCGTAAATAACCCGATCGAGTTCCAGCATCTTTGTTGTATATCAGACACATTTCATCAGAATTTTTCGACAGTAAAATTCTCAGTTTTAACGTAGTACCCCTAAATCGACTTTTTTCGTGGAAAATTTTTTGGGTAAAAGTTGAGTGGTAAGGAAAGGAGCCATAACCTAATAGCAGGCAGGTGTAAAATTATGATTAACATAATTTTGCCAGTAAATAATGTTATTTCGAAATAAAACTTCCAAAAACGCTCACTCAAGAAAGATCCAAACGTTATTATGGAAATGCGCTTGTTTCTGATTTATCAAATTTGTATGTCACTAATGATCAACATTATCCCAACAAAAAAATAAATTTGTTTCTGATGTAGTTTCAGGTTATCATGTGGAAGTTATTATATTCCTTCTCTGTTTTGTAGCTAGAAATAGCAGGAAGGGTTTAGCTATTACCTATATTGATTAACCATTAAAACAACTATATGAATTAAAGGGCGCTTGGTGGTGTTACATTCCAGCTTAGGGTGTAAGCCAAATTGGTTTGGGACTCCATCGAGGAATATATCTATAATTCGTTCACTACGTAATAATATCAATGAAGGGCCATGTATGAATTGCGAGAATTATTCAGCAAATGTCCTCTTGTCGAATCGGCACGTACACCCCGAATCATACATTTATTGAATATTTGAGATAGGAGCAGGTTCGTTCATGCCCACAAAGGTGTAGATAAACAGGTTCAATGATTAGGCTGATTGACGTCATCCATGGATTATTGTACCAGATATTCAAAAACGCTGCAAATCCCTGCACAACGGTTTGTTATTTTGTACAGAATACCCTTCTGTTACGGATCACAGCTCACTGTATACATAACCCGCCTATATAATATAATATGTACTACTCTATACATATTATGTAGATCGCAGACCCTCCGTACGTTAGTACCTAACCCCGTACTCGTTACTAGGTACCTACCTAAATCACGAGTTAAATGTTGCTAACATAATTCTTTCGATGACAAACAGTAACTAAAATGGCGAAAAGAAACGCAAATAATGAAGTTCTGAAGGAAAAGTTGATGTGGAGTGAAATAGATACCCCTTCTGCGTAGATCACTGTTTTCTGTAGTCAGTACCTACTCTCTGGTCAAGTATAATGAACCGCTGTGTAATAACTTGCCCATCAATAATACTTTAACGGTTGGTCAAGTTGCAAAAGTACCGATCAACAAAATCCAGCCCCTTCTTGGTAGATGAACCGTTGTGTAATAATTTACCGTTGTGTAATAATTTACCGTTTTGTAATAATTTGCCGTTGTGTAATAATTTACCGTTGTGTAATAATTTACCCATCAACGTCAACGTTCGACGTTCGTTCAACGTTTGTTCAATTTTCAGAAGTACCTACCAACAAAATCCAATAGTCCATCACTTATCAAATGAAATAATGTCGCAGAACCACCGACTCGACTTCATACAGCCATCCTTGATTATAATCAGCTGCTCCCTAGTGATGATATCCGGGCCGGATTTATACCGTTTGATTCACGCAATCGTGTTGAAGCTTTTTGGTGCACACGAACGGCTGGACGTACAATGCTCCGGGTGGTCTCAAAAAATTGTTTAGCTCAAGACAAATTTAATATCGTAAAAAAAACCATACCCTTCTATCGAAAGTTTTGGAGCTACGGCGTTCTGAAAATGTCAACCCCTATTTCGAACCTCTTAGAGATGACTGACAGTAACGCCGAGCTTCGAGGACCAACTAGACCCCGAACGGAACCTATAACCCGAATTTCATCAATTTTTATTCATAGTAACTAAGAAAAGTGGCCAGTTCGGCGTACGGCGGACAGACAGAAATTTTTTTATTGCATTTTCGGATTCTACATACCTTGAAACGTAAACCATCAAATTTTGAGGGGGGTTAGAATTTTTTTTTCATCTCGATTCCAACGGTTCATTATTGAAAACAATAAACCAAAATGGAAGTAGAATAGAGCACATCATTACTTCGCTACCAGCTCTACGCAGTACGGCAATGCACACCGTGAGTTTTGCATCGGCCGAAGAAAGTTATTGGGCTCTGAGACCGCTGCGAGCAACTGTCACTTCATATATTCAGCTGCAGGCCGTCCCAGGACAAGGTTATTGGATAGGAGGAAAGAGACGTAAGGTCAGAAGGGTGATGTATGAGTGTTAAAGCAAGATAAACAGGGTATTGTCTCGATGCTAATGCCGGTCCCCTCATCTTTTCTGAGCTGGCCAAGAAGAGCGCTTCCCCCAAATATGTAAGTGAACCATTGTGCCTTCTCTCGGCGATCTCGTTAAAACAACGTAACAAGCCGCGGCCTTTTGACTCGAAAACCGGCCGAGTTTCCATAGACTCAGAAGGATCTTCCGCGTAGACTCTCCTGACCCGGGCTCATACTTCTTTTCCACATATGGCCCAACTGGCCATAAAACCTTATTGGACTGACTGGATCTAAAGAGTTAAACAGCAACGGTTCAACCTCTGGATCAAGGGTCTTGACGTCACTTCACTACAGTATTGTTATCGTATTTTTCGTGAATGACAATTACTGGTACTCTTTGCAATGAGCGGCAGGTCATCATACTACGACAGCCAAATGTCAGCCAAATAGGTGGGTAGCAAACGGAATACGCACTTCCATACATTGATTCATATAGTTCATTGATGTGTCCTCAATTAATGCAAGATGCACGGTAGGTACCAATCGCATATACATTCGAGACGGCTCTGCCGAAGCATACAGTGATGAATGGCTCTTGAAATGTCATTAAAATCGGTGGTATTTAACCGGCGATTCTGTTATTCAACCTACCAGAGCAGGCTTGGTTTGGGAACTTGCATGATACCTGAAAATTTCAACGAAATCGGTTGAAGGCTACGAGGTTGTTCGCGCATGTGCATAAATGTATAGTGATAATCAGGGATTCATTCTGTAAGATGCTCCGTCTAAACGTCACACGTATACCGTCGAAATTACATTTCGTTTTGGGTTGCTCTTTCAATAAGATGCGGCGGTGAAAAGAAATTTTGGGTACAGACTGACACTGACCAACAGTCGGTCTAAATTTGCTCCTTCATGTCAAAACGCAAAATTCCAGTGGATTTGATTTTTGCGATAGTTTTGAATTTGAGGTTTGTATTGCTTTTGTGGACTGTGGAAGCAAAAACGCTGTGCCATACCTTCCATCACGGCCATGATATAACTCCATTCTGTCTTACCCTAATTTTAACTTGAATAATTGTATCTTTAACTGAAATTAATGAAGAATTGAGATTTTTAGTTTTATATATGTGTAACTATTTTGTCAGAAAATTACCTACTCATAATACGGTACCTTATGATAATAATTTTTGAATGAAAAGTGTATTTATGTACACCTTTTGCTACCACAAAGGACAATGAACTTTCTTTTCTCCACCTCAATCAACTCCTCCTGCTTTCACCATTAACCAAACAGGTACCCTCCACATGCGGTACTCACCGCTATTTTTAATAGTTGACCTCTGATATAGAGGAAATCTTTATTATGACTGCAGAATCGTGATTTTCTTAATAATTCCATAGCAATTTAGGTACGTCAACAAGGTCTTCGCTAGTTTCTCAGCCTTTTCAAAAATTGTTCCCTTTGCAAACCATAACTTTTCACAGGGTCGCCTTTATTAGATGTCGTGATCCCATTACGAACTTAACACTTTTTTAACAAATGAATCTACCAACCTAATGTTGGTAGGGACTCGTAAAATTCTACCGAACCCTTGCCGGGCACGTCGCTCCAGAAATGTCACCCCGCAAGCCACCTCGGTAAGCATCCTCGCGATCTGTACGTCAGATCAGGGACATAAATCCTCGATCCATTACGAGGAGCATTATACGGTAAAAATGATGAAGATTCCTTTTATGTGGGGTTAATTGACTCAAGGAAAGAGTGTGTAAATCCTGAGGCACGATTGACGGACCTTCTGAAGAAAACGTGCTCAACTTGTGTTTCTCGGTTGGTAAAAGTTGTCCGAGGATCTGGGGAGAGGCCGCCCATTCTGTAACGGTCCTAGACGGTTTGCTGTTCTGTTTGCTGTCGTAAAAAATTGATTTAGCTCAATTTCTATTTTGCACGTACGTAAGTACGTACGTAACCTGTAAAACGTATACTAAAAACCGTAAAAGCGAAACAGTAAATGAGGTAGGTCATGTCCTGAATGACGTTATTCAATAGAACTTGTTATGTTATGACTTGTGACGCTGTGAATGATTATGATAATCTGAATACCGTTAGCAGTGACGACTTGTATGTGACTGTATCTTATGATTGTTAAATCGATTTACTGCTAATTTATTGACTTGAATTCTAAATTTAAAAAGTCCGTTGAAATTTTAATTAAAATTATTCTACCAAGTTACTTACTTTTCAAATTAGGACATGGAAACAACAACGTGAGCTCGAATACTCGACAATTTTCAACATATTAAAGAAAATATTGTGGAGATGAAGTATTGTAATAGAAACTAAGTTATTTTAAAAAAAATACGCTGGTAAACAGGTTTCGAATCACACCACCGTCTGTAAAAAACATAGCTCATTAATATATGAAGTTATTATAAAATCAGGAAATCCATGCACTAATTTCTGGTGCTACGAAGTTGGCTTACGAAAGAAAACCTTAAAATGGTGTATTATGCTCATGTATATATAGTATTTTAACTTATGGTATCATTGTCTGGGGAGGTACTTATGCGTCTACCTTCAATAGTATAAACATAGCAATGAATACAGTTTTGAGAATTGCAACTAATTCCCATAAACGTAACCTACCTAGTTACCTGTACAAACACTTCGATGTTCTTCTCACTCCCAGAATGGCTTGTATTCATAGAACTGTTTTATATGTACATTAACACCTGCATTTATTTACCAAGCAAGCGGTAATTTAGGCCGACGCGAACAAATGCCAACTTTGTCCTCCAGATACCACAGGTACATAATGATTTCTACACTAGACAATTTCCATGGCTAGCTCCAGCCCTATTTGAACAGTTACCGCTCCTAACCAAGACTTCAAAATCAACAGGAAAATTTAAAAAACTAGTTCTAGAATATTTTGAGCAGGAAAATAACGAAGGTATTGTCATAAATTATTTTAAATTAGGATAAAAATACAAATCAGCCTTCGTAGCCTTTTTTTTTACATTTTTATTGAATAATATTGAATATAAATGAACTGTATTTAACTACTAACTACTTAGGAATAACCTATCTTTACAGGTTATAAATACTGTTATAAGTTCTTGATCAATGTAACTCAATCGCCAAACACTTATGGTGTGCTTTGGAACTGCTTATAAATAAATACGCAGTAATAAATAGCAGTAGAAGAGACGAGCCTAGACGGGTCACTGACCTTAGGCTCAAAAACCAACATAGAACTTGTATTATTTATATAGACTCTCTAAAACTCATTATATTTTTTGTATAAAGTTTTGTTGAATAAATAAATAAAAAATAAATTATTGTTTCTTAATGACGATGGTTTGATGGCCGAAGCCGGTTCAGCTGTGTTTTTTGTTCTTAGTGGAAAGGGATAACGTTTTAACAAATCCGTTTTTACTTGAAATCGCGAGTTATTTGGTTCTGAGCATAGGTATGTTTGCCATTGGTTATCTAACAGTAGATAATGATCTATTAAGGTTATCTAATTTACCTACTCGGGAAAAGTGACAAACAATTAGCTGATCATGAAGGTACAAGTAACAATTTGAATATTGACGAAAAAGTTAGCCGATACGCCTGCGTGAACACAAATGAAAAATATTTTTGCATGAACCAATGAAACTAATAACATAAATTTAAAAAATTAAGCAAAATCGAGTCATGAAAATATTGTCCATAATTGCGGAACGTACGTAGGTACCTACTTAGAGTGTCTGCAGAGTCAAATTGCTAAGTGAGTGTTTAGAAATGAAGATGATAAACTAACCATCAGGTTTTACGGGCACCCACTTATTTATAAATATTGGCTGGTCGACGTAACGACCTTTAGATGTGATGAAATAGATAATTCGAGAAGACGGCTCATGAAAACTCAGTTCCCGTAGTAGGAGTCAGCCAACGCTTTTTCACCTTCAGTTTGGAAGGAAGATAACCATGAAAAATATTCGAAGCCCTGCGAAGGCCTTTTATTTTGCACTTGCCGCGGATTACGTTATTATTTAGAAGGTGGGGGTAATTGTAGAAATACTTCCAAGGGGCTTCAAAACTGTGTAACCTCTCGCGACGAGGTGAAGGAGGTATAAAGAAATGAAACTATCAAGTTGCTATGTTGAAACACCTTACACTGTACCAAAAGTATTACAACGATTTTGCCTGAGTTCACGTTTTCTATGGAGCGATTTCCGTTGGATTTGTTTACTTCAATTGACTAACCATTGTGACCATAATTACTTATGTAAAGGCAATCGTTGTGAACACGTAATCAACCGATAGGTGGTCTCAAACAAGGAATCTTCGAATGGTATACCATTTATACAGTAAGTTAGCCTGTACCTACTTAGTCTATACCTACTTAAATTAGTATAATTTATTACTTACCATTACCATAGTTTGGTTAATTATAAATCTTAGTTTAAATTTTAGTATTACGTATAGCAACTAATACACAAGGATGCATCAGCAAATCTTCACATGGGTCCTTCTTCCTTCGATACCTAACTAAAAATAGTGCTCAAGGATAAGCGATAAAGTGGCTAGTATTTACCAGAATAGTATCTTGTTTAATAAAACCATCATCTGTACAGTGGATGGTGAAAATTGTGTTGACAGACTGGTTGGCAATTAATTTTCAAAAATCGTAGACTGTATTGAGTAGACATAGTCATGTTAGACTTACGGTAAAAACAACGTAAACACTATGCTGGTAATCTCACACCCTTCTAATGGCTTTTTAATAAAACGAGGAACCTTTGCACCTCCAGTGTTCAGTCACAACAGTAAATTCGAAGCCACTTTAGAATCGATAAGCCTTGAGAAATTTGTGAAATTGATTGACTGAATAAGCCTTGCAAAGCGAAAAAACTTCATAACTTCAAGACTTAGGCTCAGAATCATGTTGGGAATGGATAGGGGGGGTACCTACAGCACGTTATATGTATTATTGTACAATGGTTTTTATAAAGAAATACGTAAATCAGCTAATGGGTTGTGTTATTACACCGAGCACTTACGAAGGTAAATGCCACAGGCTATGCCAAGCAAAACTGAAGCGAAATGTTGGGCAATTTTTTATTTCAGATTGATGTTCTACGTAAAAGCGAGCCTGTTTTGAACAATAGGTACAGCCTCTTCTTAACAAAAACAAGAGATTAATTTTTGGGATTCCCCGTATACGAAAATTCAATAGAATATGAATTATTATACCAGGCAGGAGTTCAGGTTTTCCCGTTTTTATTGATACTAAACAGTTTTTAGAATGTTCAATCAACTCCAGGCTTATACGTTTCGATTTGCATTTTATGACGGGCAGCTACTCAATAGCCGAGAGACCCGCGCTAAGTGTTTTGACTTCTGGGAAAGAATCTTCCGGAGACTGGTAAAGGACTCGGAGCTTCGCACTTGGGGTTGCCCGCTGATCTGAATACAATGTGGGTTTGACAAACTTCCGTGGAAGCTACGTTACTGCTTGCTCATTCAGAGCAAGCTGTGGTGCTTCTGTAAAAGTAAGGACATTGTCCATTCGCCAGGATCGCCCAATCACGAAATTTCGTGACATCTCGAGGATGGACAACAAAAACTCACAGGGGATGGTGAGTGAACCCCACGAGACATCTTACAGAGCATAGTAATGTGATAGATGTACACTGAGCGAATTTTTGGTTTGGTTGGCTATCCATGAGACAGGTAGTTTATGACACACCGTGCGCTCCGGTGGATTGGTACAATTCATGTCCCAAAACATAGGCTATTATTACAACCTGGTGATGGGGGGGGGAGGGGGGGGATTTACCATTATTGGTCGAATTATTTACTGCTGTTTTATCATTTGCGTCGTTTTTCCGCCTGATACCTAGGACCGTCGTCCCTGTACAGAGGATAATATGGTCATTAAGCTAGGTTGCTTACCGAATTAGAAACATCAACATGATCTCAAGTAGGTACTCGAAAGGTTTGAATATTGCATAAATGATTATTCAACTCCAATGATATTGATGTTTCTGAAGAAGAAGAGGTTCTTACGTCACTTTTTAAATCTCAATTTCTAAACTTTGAACAGACGCAGCTAGTTCTAGTAAATTTCGATTTCTGCCAAAATCCATATTTTTTCTAAATTTGGGTGGCTTCAAGACTCATTACAATCGAAAAACCTAAATGACGTCCAGATTGGCTCTTTCGAGTTTCTCGAGAATCGTTGAGAGACAGAAGGGCTGACCTGGCGATATTGACGCTCAGGGGCGTTGCGTCCATAAGGCCACTTGGACCACTGCCCCGGCACCCAAAAACACTGTATAGGTAGAGGTAAGTTAAAAAAAACTCCATTGTTCAGTTAGCATTTGAATTTCCCTCCGTAGCATTTTTCACAAAGTTCAACAGCGACTCGCCAGATTTCTCTGGCTATGGAATGGATATTCTATGGATATTCAATATTATAGTAGAGCTGTGTGCTCCAGAGACCAAGCATGATATCGTAATAAAGCGACAGTAATCGATGTCCTGCAATCGAAATCGAAACCTAGGCTCTTTTAACTGGCAGGCAGGTCCTGGGACCTGGTGTCGCCATGGCAACTGAGAAAAGTGGCCCATCCGCGCATGCTCAGTAGAGTACAAATGTTGTTTGCCACGCCCACATTGAGCCCAGTCCCCAAAATCTGATTTCTTCTCCAAAATCGTTCGTTTTCACAATCGATTCGATCCCTTCGATTCAATTTGTTGTTGTTGTTTTTCTTGAGGGTGCCGTGAAGAAACACTTCATGCCGACAGTGGTGGTTAGAGGTTGTATTTTTTCTTCTTGTGCATTCGATTCAATTTGTCATCTCCATACGAGATGCTTTTTCGTCTTCTGATTTTTGTTGTGAATTATATTCGCTTTCTCTGTTGAGTCAGTTGTCAGTTGTGTTTTTTTTTGCGTCAAATTGAGCACGTTTTGCGTTCGGTCCGGTTGTGATGACAGATTTGTATTAGGGACCTACGTGCATTTTATCCTGTTTGCTGTTTGTGGTCTTGTGGATTGATCGTCGTCCTAACACACTGATAACTACCTAGCTTCAGGTCAATAGCTTCTCCATTCAAGAAGGTACCGGCCGATGGGTCATTGTTTTGTTATATTTTAGTTTACTACATTTTTATAACACATGAATTTGGTGGCTAATTTGCAGTAGAAATTGTGGACGTTTTCGTACAACGATAGATTGTTGATTGAAAGGGAATTTGCTGAATTCAATCAGTAAATAAGGGAAGGGTGGTGTTGTTGCCTTGGGGTATTTTGTAGACAAATCTCTTGGTTTTGTGTTCTGGTTTGGTGCCCCACCGTTGTCAGAGCCCACGCACCGCTACTGTTGACGCTCGTTTTCAAGAAAGAATTTGTTGAATGGGTCCTGCCTTCTCAATACGAAAGTAATGAAGGGTTTTGAACAATTTTTTCGTCCTAAAGTGACGGTTAGGGACAAGTTAAGTAAAACCTAATCTATTCCTTACAATATCGGAAACAGTTAGAAATGTTTGCTTAATACCAGTTTTATTGGTCGTAGAAAAATCCATAAACTCTATAATCACTCTGCAATTCCTAGTATTTTTTGTTATTATAAAACAGTAGGTAAAAATGTTTGGTCTTAGTCTGTTCGTGAATTGATACAAATTTTCAGGGATCACGGTTCAGCGGCCATTGAGTACCTATATTGAAATGGACTTCCCAGCCACTAAAGCCGCGGAAGCGAGGTGGATACAGCCAGCAAGGCAAGACAGGACGTTTACTAGAGTTTAAGTGGTTAACTAAGTGGCAAATGACTGGGTAGGGGCAAAATGTGGCAAGGCCGTAAAACAAGTGCGCCCTTTTCAACGATGTGTTTATGGCTCACAATAATTGAAAGGGGGCTTGGCGATGAGGAACTCACACTTCTGTGCGCCCTCGTCTTACTTTGCCTAAGAGTCTGCAAATAGGACCCCCGGGTAAATGACAGCTTGTATATTATGGTCTCTGGGGTTCTCACCTTCATCATTTTATATGGAATTTAAGACACCGCCTTCTAGATTACTTACTACGACAAGTTGTTTTATTGTTAGAATATGACACATATTCTAAGAATAATATTGTTATTGTTAGCAATAAAAATTTTATCGGTCTAAATTACGAGTAAAACAAACATGAAGTTGGCCAACGGTTGGATGGATGAGGAAGAGGGGAGGGCTCCTACTGCACACAAGGTTTCGACTATTTTGGATATTTCTGAGACTCCCCACAGGGATCCAAGTTTACTGTTTCGTAGATGTTTTTGAAATCATTGTCTAGGAAATGATTTAGCGGATTCCATCAAGTTAATTACCATAAATTTTAACAGACAACGAATTGGAGCATCGCCATCAGGGGACTCCTTCCTGCTGTCAAAGTGTACCTTATCAGCTCTGTAAGTTTACTTTACCTGCACATTTTACCAAAATTGCTCGTTACATAATTAGAATTGAATCGCCTATCCCTTAATTAATCTCTTAACAAATTGATCCGTTTCGCCCTCTCTTGTCGCTTTGTTGAATAGAAATTTCCATAGGGATGTGTGTAAATTTTGAATCAACGTCGTCAATTTTTCCCCTTCGGAATGCTACGACATGACACTGAAACCTCAATCGGCCCTGGTGCATATTGCGGTATTGCACATTTGCTTTCTTCCATATAAAGATATAGTGGCCCCCGCAAACAATAGAACTTGAACAATACCAGCTCTTACTGCCCGTGCAGGGGATTGTTGTATTTATATCCATTTATCTATCCGGAGGCCCCCTCCGGTGTTTTTCGTTACGGGAAGGTTTTTGTTTGCTTTGGGCTCCACTTGAACTTAAATGTATCATCAGCCCCTGGGAACCCCGGTATTGTGCGGCTTCTCGGTGCCGGGCACAATGGGAGTAGGACGTCTCAGATTACAATAGCAAGACGACGTGAGTTTTATTGTAATTTAGAAATGGAAAGAAATGCAGTAACATGACATGCTGGTTACTCATGAACTCCTCCTTCCGGTATTATTCTCAGAGATTGTCTCCATCATATACTGATTGTGTACTTCTCCATGGTGTGTACAGGTCCCTTCAAGAGTCAGTTTGGCCATCAACATTGATTATTATGTCTGCTGCCTATATAAAAACTTTAAATTTATCAGCTCATCAACTACGCTAACGACCTTTGATTCTGCCTGCCGCGTGGCTTGGAAGACGTCAACCTAACTGTTGCTGAACTGCCAGACTTTGGAATTGAACGAAGATTCATGTTACCGTGATTTCACTTATTGTCGGTTACTGACGATGGATTGACAGAGTAAAGCGTTTGGTGTAATATCAAGTCCTACATCACCCGTGCCCATGTATGTGCAACAGGAAATGAAACTTTCGAGTGGGTTCACTAAAGCGGTAAATATTGTATGTGACAGTGACTCGATAGGTGATTGAGCTTCATGAGTGCTCGAAAATCTGGATTTCACGATTCTGAACTGGATGTGACAGCGCCACGAAAGTGACGGCTGCACGAAATTTCAGTCCCGTGTATCAGAACTGGCGTAAAATACTTCTGTCACACAACCGATCCATCAATTCTGTCTGTATTTCGAACTATGACGAGAAACCCTGCGATGGGAGGGTGGGGCAAAACGCATTGCTGAACTCTCACAATCGGGGCCTTACATGATATTTACAGGGCACTGAGTGAACTATGATATACGCTCACAGACCTTCTAATGCCCTCTTAATGATTTACACTCCGTCCTGAAGATTTATCCCATCTCTCCTTCCAGACCCCGGCGCAAGCGTTTCCATTCAATTACACCAAGAAACCACTTACGTAACCCTTCCAATTGGAGCTCCTCAAAACAACAACTTGTTATTAAATGTAATTGTTCTTCTCTTTCCCCAGTATGAGGACGACGTGTACGTACAATTATTGTAAGAATTAAACGTAATTACGCAGGCGTAGAGCACCGCATTCCTGGGGGATCTTCCCAAACATTACCGTTCCTATTGACCCGTCTCCATTCTGATTGGTACCTTCGTTACCAGGGCGATCAGAAATGGAATGTTTAAAATGAGGATAACATAAGTAAGAGTCTAGTGTTAGGAACGGCATCTATCACGCGATGGTAGGTAAAGTGAATCCTTACAATACGAGGGATTCATTAATTATTCCTCGGATAGGTCATTTTTAAATTCCTTCATCAAGAAATATTGTTTACCACGGTGCCAATGAAAACTTTTCGAGTGGGTTTTTTCACAGCTGGCGCCACCGCCTTCTATAATAAAATAACGCGTAACCATAATACAGTCGGATCGACCACAGTTCTGATATCTGTTGCTTCTTGGTTATTAGAGGTTTCATCCATGATAACTAGTGTTTTAATCACTGTATTGGTTTATTATTTTCAATAATGAACCATTGGAATCGAGCAAGAAAAAACAAATTCTACCCCCCCCCCCCCTCAAATCTGATGGTTTACGTTTCAAGGTATGTAGAATCCGAAAATGCAATAAAAATATTTCTGTCTGTCCGCCGTACGCCGTACTGGCCAGTTTTCTTAGTTACCATGAAACAAAATTGATTAAATTCGGGTTATAGGTTCCGTTCGGGGTCTAGTTGGTCCTCAAAGCTCGGCGTTACTGTCAGTCATCTCTAAGGGGTTCAAAATAGGGGTTGAAATTTTCAGAACGCTGTATTTCGAAAACTTTTGATAGAAGGGTATGGTTTTTTTTACGTTATTAAATTTTTCTTGAGCTAAACAATTTTTTGAGACCACCCGGAGCATTGTACGTCCAGCCGTTCGTGTGCACCAAAAAGCTTCGTCAACACGATCGTGAATCAAACGGTATTAATCCGGCCCGGATATCATCACTAGGGAGCACCTGATTATAATCAAGGATGGCTGTATGAAGTCGAGTTGGTTCTTCTGCGATATTGTTTCATTTGATAAGTGATGGACTATTGGATTCAGTTGGTAGGTACTTCTGAAACTTGAACAAACGTTGAAGTATTATTGATGGGTAAATTCTTACACAACGGTAAATTATTACACAACGGTTCATCTACCTAGAAGGGGCTGGATTTTGTTGATCGGTACTTTTGCAACTTGAACAACCGTTGAAGTATTATTGATGGGCAAGTTATTACACAACGGTTCATTATACTTGACCACGAGGGTAGGTATTGACCACAGAAAACAGTGATCTACGCAGAAGGGGCGTCTATTTCACTCCACATCAACAATTTTCCTTTAGAACTTCATTATTTACGTTTCTTTTTGCCATTTTAGTTACTGTTTGTCATCGACAGAATTGTTTTAGCAACATTTAACTCGTGATTTAGATAGGTACCTAGTAACGAGTACGGGGTTAGGTACTAACCTACGGAGGTTCCGTGATCTACATAATATGTGTAGAATGGTGCATATTATATCATATAGACGGGTTATCTGTACAGAGAGCTGTGATCTGCAACAGAAGGGTATTCCGTTCAAAATAATAAACCGTTGTGCAGGGATTTGCAGCGTTTTTTACATGTTTTTATGTAAAAATATCCCTCCGCCCGTATGGGTCAAAACTTGTATTCGATTTTCGATCATTTCCAGATGTCCAGTTGAGCTCAAAATTTTGCATGCTCATCAGCCTTTGATGACAATACATGAATCAACCATAAAAACACACACTGGGTAATTAATTAACTAATTAATATTACTCTAAAGACTAAAAAGCGTAATATAAAAATAAATAAAGAAACAAGTACCTATATTTTTATTACCTACCATACCTTCCGGAGGAGTCCGTCGTCACTAGATGGTTGAGTACTGGAGGCCTTTCGATGTAAGGACATCATCATCAGGCCGTCGAGAGAATACTCTTATTATTCTTCTCGACGGCCTGAAGGTGATGTCCTTACATCGCAAGCGCTCGCCTCCAGTACCTACTCAACCAGATAGTGGCGACGGACTCCTCCGGAAGGTGTGGTAATAGTACTTCTTACACTAGCGGAAATAACCCTTTAGATTTAATACCAACTAATTTTTAAATTAGATAAAATATCGCCTGAAAACCCATGCTTTTATTTTTAGTCATAAACAATTCCACTGTTCACGGGTAGCATGAAAATTGATGACAAGATTTTCTAAAGACTAAAATTAGTAAAATAAAAATAAAATAAATTTTGAAGAAAAAAACGCTATCGTTTCGGAATGATGAAAAAAGAATGAAATAATTTCATTCTGCTATCTATAACAATAACAGTTATTGTGTGTTACTGACGATGGTTTGATCACCGAAACCGGTGTAACAGTGTTTTTTGCGTTTTTCGTGTATTAGTGGAAATGGACTATTTTTTCGATAACTCCGTTTTTCTTTGATGGAAAACAATACATCAAAAGCTCATGTTACTACAACACAAAAAGTACCTATTTTGATACTCATTTTCACCCATAACACTCCTGGGTATATTCCGATCTGGCTGCAAAGTTTCGGGACACAACTAGGGCCCAACTGGAGCATATGTGCGAAAGAACGAATTTTTTAGACCGAAAATGAAGCCGGTACTCGTGATACGGCGGGCGGCGGACGGACATTGCATTTTTGGATAGGTACGCACCTTGAAACGTAAAAGAAAAAATTTTGAGGGGGTGTTATAAAAATTTTTTGGGCCATTCTCAACGAATCGTACAATCGAACAGGTCTTTCATCAACATTTAACATTTTTATTTTTTGGTGAAATTTGTACATCTGTGTGTTCCTTTATGGAAACTCAACCAAATGTGACCTGCAGCAGCGCTTAATATGCTTTCATAATAATAATATCAATTAAAAAAGAAATCAATAAAATGAACGAATGACGCAAAGGTGCACGAATGACTTTATGGGTGATGAACGAAAGAGGTATAGGTGCACGAATGACTTCATGGGCGGTAACTATTAATGCCCATACCTTTATTATACCCTAAAAGAGCCATACATTTGCCACAGATGTGAGAAACCCCCTTTTGCTTGCATACTTCTCAATTTCCAAAAGAAAGAATGTGAAAATGATTCAATTCTGAGATGGCTCCCAACCTACAATGAGCAAAAACCATCCACAATGCTAAGATTCCAAATATTCACAACAGTCATTGAAAAAAAAAAAAAAAAAAAAAAAAAACCACAGTCATGCAGCATGGCTATAAGAGCGAATTTTCGAGGAAATAACTGATTTTATGTAAAATGTGATGTTTGGGATATCCCATTGAAATATGGGCAATCTTAAACTTATTGGGTAATTATAGGTATTCAAGTATGTACGTATATTGTAGTATTGGTACTACAATATACGTACAGTTACGTATCCAACATACATACAGTATGTATGTTACGTATCCAATACAGAGTAGGTATTTGATACGTAACAAATTTTTTGTTCCATTTTTTGCCGAGTAACACCTCGGTTTGTAGATTTTCCAACGCTGAACACGATGGTGAAGTCAGAATTGCGATATCCCATTCCGTTATCAGATTAGAGCAGACGAACCAGGAAGAACATCTCAAGAAATAACCACGTTCCTTCATCTTCAAAGTGCTCCAGTTTGAGAACGGAATGAGATATCGCAATTCTGATTTCACCATCGTGTTCAGCGTACAAAAACCTTTAAAATGAGGTGTCACTTTCACTTGTCAGACTGTTTCATTTTGGGAATTTATGGGTAATTTCCCCCCCTAAAACTCCCCCTTAGAGTGACCCGATTCTGCCCATGTACGAACATAGCCTGTCGATTGCCATGACAGATTTTTCGTGCAAATTTGAACTTTTTATCTCAATTCTTTCAAGAGTTATCGTCTGGAATGACACACACACACACACACACACACACACACACACATATATATATATATACTTATATATAATTTTTAGTGTCTTTCGGCAGTGAATTCAGGATGGTCTGAAACGGATTTTGGTATAAAAATCTTTCGGAAATTCGAGTTTTAAAAATTTTGGACCGAGAACAATAGCTTCCTTTTCTTCGAAAATTCGCTAATATGAAGATGAGAAACCTAAAAGAGCCATACATTTGCCACGGATGTGAGAAAATCCCTTTTGCTTGCATACTTCTCAATTTCTAAGAGAAAGAATGTGAAAATGATACAATTCTGAGATGGCTCCCACCTTGACTGTCATCCGTTCACCCAGCTTGTCATTGGTTCACTTCCTCTGAAGTGAACGAATGACGGGTGAACGAATGAGAAATTCAAGGATTTTTGAGGTTATTTCTTTCCACAACACTCGTTTGAAGAAAAATAATACATCATTCTAATCAGGAACCAAAGCACTATCATGGAGAAAAAGAACATGATTTAATAATAATAACTTACAGGGATACAGCAGGTGGTAGAATGATGGTGAATAAAAATACTGACATTCCTCAGCAATGATCCTCTTGCACTGAAATTCACTTGGCGACTGGCGACCTTTAAAAACTGTTGGGGTGGCTCCGCGAGGGTTCAACGGAGTCAACGAACACTGCTCCTCCATCAAAATGGCGGGAAGAGAGCCGTAGGCGAGAAAAACCCTCAGGCGTGAACGAATGACGGAAAGCAGTGGCGACACACTTATTTCGTTTTTTAAACTAAAGCAAATCGTTATATCGTAAACTTGAATTCTGATTTTCGAATCTAGTAAATATAAATGAGACTCTCTTGGAATTAAAACAAAATAATTCATAATCTACGTTGAGTGGGGAGTGACTTGAAGTTGCCAGAGTCGGTTGGCGACAGGGTGAACGAATGATGTTTGGGGTATTTAAACAAATTTATCATACATAATAAATATCTTTATGCAATTAAATGTATATGGAGCATATAGGGCGTAAAAATGTCTAGAATAAAAATTAAAAAAATCACGAAAAAAGTGGTTTTTAGTAGGAAAAATTTCCTGGAACAGTCGATTGTACGTTTCGTTGAGAATGGCCCTTTTGCTGAGCTATTACATAGGCGTATTATTTACAGAATAATAAACCAAATTTTTACTGTATAGGTACCTACCTCAAGTGGCGTTTCCTCTACTGGACAATAGAAAGTCAATTTGAACGTAATCAAATTTAATGGCATTATCAAATATACACTGGTATAACATTCTGATCTACCTGTTATCGTTTACTTTACTGCTGACGGTATTGCAACGAGGAAGTAGCGTATATATACGATCATGAAAAGATCCGTTCAGCCCGAAGGGACAGGGTCGAGTAAAGTCATAAAAAGAGTCTCATCACACTCACTCGCCCATGAATATAAATGGAAAACAAGTTATAGAAAACAAAACCCAAACATTTGCCCTTCATCACGGAAGAGTGCGCTTCCTCTGTCGTTATTTATAAGTTGGGAGTAATTTACGAGTGTACCATATTGGTTTCTGTTAATCTTCGACTGTCACAATAAACGCGGGGGAACTGTAATAACGACCAACAGGTGAGTAACTAAGGCGAAGTTATGATAACTAGCTGGGAAGAGGTCGGACGGGTATCGACGTTGAAGATACGGCAACTGGACTTGTGGAGGGATGGAGCGGCGTGCGAGTTATTCGGATTAGATCTTTACCTAAAAGCATTTCCGAAGTTATAAAGTATGAATATTTGTCATGCATGTAATTATGACGTTCTCGTTTCAATCTTAATCATGAAGATCTTGAATGCAGTGGTTCTCAGTGGCTCAGCGTTCCCCCTCGTAAAATCAAGTTCCTATAGCACCAGGTATTTACCGATTTCGACAGAATCTTGTCAGGCAGGATTACATGGTACTTATAGGCGATGAATTTCTCACATAAAAATCGTTAGAAATGTAAACTTGAAAGGTCTACAGTTTTCTTGATGATCATGAAATTATTCACTTTCAGGTCACTCATCCTTGTTCATGCGCAAAATTTTACATTTTGATGCCAAAATCTCTCTCCCTCATTAACTTGTCCCGATTTCTAATTTTCACTGATCATTGTGGACTCCGGGTCTTTCTGGTCAGTTGTGAGGCTCAGACTTACAGGAATTTATTTTTATTTTTAATACTGTAGGTATAATCAGTAAACATTACTTCAAAAATTCCTACTTAATTCCAGAAGTAAGTTTTTTGTTGCTCTCCCACAATCTTCAAAACATGGCGCCAAGGTTCACCGGGGCTTTCGATTTTTTGGCCGCGCCACATTACTCATAAGCCCTCATAAAAACCTTTTTGTCTTGTGCCCGATCGTGGATATTGTTTAAAGTACCCTTTTGTACGACAAACTATCTGATGAACCGCCTGTTAGCTCCTTCCACGTTCTGCAAACCTCCTACATTGTGCTTCCTCGATTTTCATTTTGGTTTATTATTTTCAATAACGAACCTTTGGAATCGAGCATGAAAACAACAATTTTAACCAACCCCCTCAAAATTTGATGGTTTACGTTTCAAGGTACGTAGAATCCGAAAAATGCAATAAAAAAATGTCTATCTGTCCGCCGTACGCCGTACTTAGCACTTTTCTTAGTTATCATGCACCAAATTTAATGAAATTTGGTTTGTAGGTCCCATTTGGGGTCTAGTTACTGTCAGTCATCTCTAAGGGGTGAAAAATAGGGTTTGAAATTTTCAGAACGCCGTAACTTGAAAACTTTCAATAGAAGGGTATGGTTTTTTTACGTTTTTAAATTGATCTTGAACTAAAGAATTTTTTGAGACCACCCGGAGCATTGTACGACCAGCCATTCGTTTGCACCGAAAAGCTTCGTCTACATGATCGTGAATGAACGGTATAAATTCCCGCCCAGATATCATCGCTAGGTAGCACCTGATTATAATCGCGAATGGCTGTATGAAGTCGAGTTGGTTGTTCTGCGATATTACTCCACTTGAAAAATGATGACTCTTTTGGATTTTATGGATAGGTACCTACCTACTTTTGCACCTTGAACAAACGTTATGCTTCATGAATAACAGCAAATAATTAATTATTGAATTAATTGAATCCCGCGCATTTTTATGAAATTTAGTTCCCGGGCTGGCTCCAGTTCTCAATTTAGAGCGTTCCTGGAGGGGAGCTCGAGGGTAGGTATTGAAGGTTTTGAAGAAAATTGATCTTCGCAGAAGGGGCATATATAAGGGTAAATTATTACACAACGGTTTATTACATAACTGTTCTCACAAAACTATTTATTACACAACGGTTTAATATTTTCTTTATGCTTCATGAATAACAACGAATAATTAATTATTGAATTACTGAATCCCGCACATTTTTATCAAACTGTAATTCCAGGGCCGGCTCCAATACTTGATTAGGGCTTTCCTGGGGGAAGCACGAGGGTAGGTATTGACAAACAGTGATCTACGCAGAAGGGGCATATATACAGGTAAATAGTTAACCGCTTTGTAATAATTTGCAGCGTTTTTTCTCTTATTCTTTGTTAACACTGAAATCATTAGAACTAATTAAACTTCCTTAAAGCTTCTTGTCTTCCTCACACTCCTTACATCCCTGACAGATGTTTTATTCGTGTTATTACCTGACTGAAGGTATAAATCGAAATTCGCTAGTAGACATGTCAACAGTCACTGGGCTTTACAACCCATTCTTGCACCTTTACGATACACTCGAAGCCACCTGGTACTTGTACAGAAAATCTTCTTGTATTCGTTGTTTTGTGAAACAGTCTATCATGCCATTGTTACAGTAATATTTTTTTGGAACTGTGTGGATTTTCTTTAAAAAACTTACGCCTAGTCGCTTTCTTCTTGGACGTCATTCTGGGCACACGCTCCTAACTTATCAGATAAGTTAGGAGTTGAAACCAGATCCTGGTTTCATTTGAGAGGAGGCTCATTCAACGAACCTCATCACGAACAGCCACTTGGTACAGACTCGTGTCGGTATCGACCACCCCAAAACTGGACAGCCAGTCGCCTTCGATGGGCCCAACAAATTCGCTGTGCTCCCTTAATCGGAGAAATCGCTGTCAAATGACTCCCGGCATGCGGTCCTGCAATCAACACAATGCCAACTAAACCGGACCCCTTCGGCCTTCTTCAGACGATCCAGCTCCAGATTGTTGTGACTCGAGATCATATGGCTTACTTAAAACGTTTTCAGGGCTTCTTTTTATTATTCCAACATCGGTTAGAAGGGGTCTATTTGCCCGGGTATGGTTTTTCTTTCGCGGCTTCTCTCCTTATACCTTAATAATAAAACAGGTTCTACAGGCAGGGCCACGCGGCGCATGCTGAGTTGAGGATCGGGTCCGGACGAGAAGGCGGTAAACTATAGAGAAATAATTATGGCTAATGAGTATTGGTCGGTGACTGGTTGCCCGTCAAAAGAACTGGAGGTATACTGTTTTTTTCCCCGCTCCGTTCTCTGCCTTGGCGACAATCTATTAGATCTCGGGACTCTCAACAAATGAAGCTCATGTGTAAAACTTTTCAGCGCGTGCCTCCGCCTCCTTTCTTTTCTTTCTTCTTAAATGCCCTTTTATGAAACTTTATCCCTCGCTGCTATATCGTGAATGGTAATAAAAGGTGCGCGGAATTCTTGTATAATTATTGATAGGTACTTTCATGTTATTAATAGCATTCTAAGAAGTACCGACTCCGTATGAGTGGCACTATTGGTACTCTTAAACCATTTGTACAAACACGATGTCACAAGACGCGGCAATCTAAATCAAAACCCACCCAACCGTTGGGTGGCTTGGTGCGGGTTCATTGTGTGTATATTTGTACATTGACACAAATCAACAAATTTTGTGTTAATTATCCGATGTATGACAACTGAAACCAGTTGCACCGTTACCTCATTGCTGCATACGTCTATATGCCCATGACGAGTTAACCAGACATCCGAATCCTATGATAAAAGGCAATTAATTATATGTCTAGCTACTTAGAATCTCCGATCATCAGAATGGGCCATTTTTGTGAGTAGGAGTTTTTTATTTTCGATCTCAGAATTGGATTATCACCCTTGCAAAACGCCCACTGCCAATTTTCATCTCAAAACTCCGCATAGCTTGGGCAACAAACGGATAGAAAGAAAACGAAATGACGTCATAAGTCGATAGCGCTGAGCCCCCCCCCCCCCCCCCCCGGCGAGCGCGGGGGTGAGGAGCCTTTACCTATGACGTCATTTCGCTTTCTTTCCACAGATTTACAGCCCGCATTAGATCATCGGATACCTCTCATAGCAACTTTTCGGAAAGCACTCGCCGAGATCTTTTACTTAAGAAAATAAATAAAACCGGCGAAATTGTCCATTCCAAAAATTTCCAGTCATGCTGCAGGGCTATAAGAAAAAAGTTTCAAAGAAAAATTTGTGTTATTGTATACAAAGATGATATAGCGAGAAACCATACCACTTTTCGTAAAATTATATGTTTTTTCGAGATTTTGGCCATTTTTACCGATTTTTGACCCTTAAAAAGTCAAATTCGACCCACTCTTTTGAGAAAAATATTTTTATCATCGAAATAGTCCTATTTCTGCCGTGAATCACCATCCCACACAAGGTGAATTAATATTGATTTTAGCCTTAATACCAATTTTGAGCCCCATAAATCCAAATTTGACCCCTATTCTGTACAAAAAACAAGATAAATGGTATTTTTCTGGATTTATTCACCCTTCCATTCCACTTTCAGTGATTTTATATCAGTTCTTCGCAATTTCCGTTTTATACCGGTTTTTGATCCCTAAAAACTCAAATTTGACCGCCTTAGCATTTTTAAAAATTGCTCATCTTCGAACTCATCCTTTCGTTGGCAATAAATACGAATATTTTCGCGAAATTGGGAATTTTTATCATGCACCCAAGGTCAGATCGTATGGAGTGACACAAACAAATATATCTATATATACAATAAAATATATACATACACATGAAAAAAAAATCTAAATCTAGGGATGAATTCAGGATGCTCAGATACCGATTTCCCTTTAAAAAATTTTCAAAAATTCATGTTCTGAAAATTTGGACCCATTGCAATACCTTCATATTCTTTGAAAAATCGCTAAACCGTGAACCGTGATGAGGGGATATGAACGATTGCGAGGTACGAAGGCCGGGGAAAATTGCCTATTTAATTGTTCATTCTATTTGTTAGAAGGTTCATGGTAGGACATCATGTCCCACTGTAAAATTTAACCATTATGAATCACCAAGAATGAAATGTGGAGAACATATTTTGGGAAGCCTAACTTGAAATATGAGATCATCGGAATTTTGAGAAATCTGAGATCACTGGAATTTTGAGAAACGGACTGGGTGGGTTTTAATGGGGAGGAGGTTGGGTAAATGGCACGACTGAGGCTGAATGGGTTGTTCAACTCAGGTGCTAGTTCGACTGGAATTTGAGAAATGAGGCCGTGCCAAGATAGTAGATGAATAATTTGAACTACAAAAGATAGAATAATATATATTTTTTGTAGTTCAGCGTGAGTGAAACGATGAGTGAGGTACCTACTATGAGAGAGAGCTAGAGATGAGCTGACGAAGTAGGTATATTATAGAAGATGTGTTGATGTTTGTCTTGTTGTTAAGATGGATTGAGGATCCTTTGCTGGGTAATTACTGCAAATATTATCAATCAACCGAAGCAATCATTTTTTTATTGTAACTAGGTGTAAATCGTCTTGAAGATGTCAGCTGATTATCACTCTAACAAAACTTGTCAAGTAGAAGTCAACTGAAAACAAATTCACTCGGTTTGAAGGATCAATGAGGAATGGAAGTGGGTCGGATTTGCTGCTTTTGACCGAAAAATCGGATCCAGCGCCCTCGAAAATCCCTGATTTCCGCTCCGAAATCTGAGCAGTTTGACGGGAATAAGCTAAAGAAAAAACGCGTGACGTCATCTGGTTTGCATCTCCCTCTCACTCGGTTCCCACGAGCGGGTGTGGGAGGGAGATACACCAAATGAAGTCGCACCCTTTTTCACCCAATTCCGATCATTTCCAACCAATCATACAGCAACTTTTTTGGAAAGCTCTACGTTAGAACTATATAGTTCGAAAGAATAATTTAAAAAAATGCACGTCCATTCTTCATTGACCATTAACATGACATTGTTTCATGTTTTCAACAGACAATGGTTTTCAAATATTGATCAAACTGATATCTAGAGTTCGTTTAGGTATATACATATTTTATATATATACAGGGTGTCTTCTATCCAATGGATCACCCCCTAAAATCGCCAAAATGAGGGTAAACGAAAATTTTTTTTTTGAATCTTCATATTTTTTTGCGAGGATTTCAAAAATGAAAAAATTTTGCTGCGCGCAATTGCGCAACTATGCGCAATTGACACCAACTTTCTTATTTCAAATGGGAACCCCCCTTTTTTATTGCAAATTCGGATTCTACGCAAAATTTCATGAACTTTTGACCCCTCAATCGATTTTTTTGACCGCGCGCAACCCATTCAACGAGCATGCAAATTTGTTGAAATACCAAATTGCGCAAAATATGGTGTCATGTAAACCCCAAGTGTGGTACATGAATTTCCATTGTTTTTCAACGCTGATTCACGTGGTGCTGTCAGTTTTGAGATTTAACTCACTTTTTATCGATATTATGCCCATAACCTATGTTATTCGGTGAAATATTACAGTTTTTCCGAAGTACCAACTTTGGCAGTAGATTTATTTTTAAACCCGCCAAAGCCGGTTCCAAGCCCGTGTTTCGAAAGGGTGAGGAAAAATAAATCTACTGCCAAAGCTGGTACTTCGGAAAAACTGTAATATTTCACCGAATAACATAGGTTATGGGCATAATATCGATAAAAAGTGAGTTAAATCTCAAAACTGACAGCACCACGTGAATCAGCGTTGAAAAACAATGGAAATTCATGTACCACACTTGGGGTTTACATGACACCATATTTTGCGCAATTTGGTATTTCAACAAATTTGCATGCTCGTTGAATGGGTTGCACGCGGTCAAAAAAATCGATTGAGGGGTCAAAAGTTCATGAAAGTTTGCGTAGAATCCGAATTTGCAATAAAAAAGGGGGGTTCCCATTTGAAATAAGAAAGTTGGTGTCAGTTGCGCATAGTTGCGCAATTGCGCGCAGCAAAATTTTTCCATTTTTGAAATCCTCGCAAAAAAATATGAAGATTCAAAAAAAAAAATTTTCGTGTACCCTCATTTTGGCGATTTTAGGGGGGTGATCCATTGGATAGAAGACACCCTGTATAGGCAATGGCATTGATTTCGAAATCACAGTAGGATATTTAAGGGGGTTCCAAGGTAACTAGCGCTCCTATTACCTGGATTATAATAGTTGTAGTAGTAGGTACGCGCTGATAGGTAACTCGAAATAGATATCCGTTTCTTCCGCTACATTCTGGACAGGATACTGAATAACCTACGCTACCTATCGCTGAGTAACCTACAAAGGCAATATACGGGTATAAAAACATATCGACCCATGGTACCTATGGGCCAATCCATTTTTGAATCACCATTTAAAATACTCCAGCCGGAGCCTCGATGAAGAGAGCGGATAGAAGTCTGGGGGCCCAATAAAATACTGGAGTGATTAAAGTATGATATATGCCCGTTTAGAGGCCTATGGGAAAACGGATGGGCCCCTATTAATTTGTTTAGGGAGCGATTTCATTAATAATTATTGTTATTACGGGCCGCGGCGGTGTGTTTGATTGTTGGTGTGAGAGGCGATGGGCGGTCTCCTTTGTAGATGTCATCCCCACCGCCAGACGGCTCTCGCGGCGCCGGAACTATATGGATTTATTGAGGAATTCCCATCGCTGAAACCGCCAAATACATTCATTAACATTCCACTCCCACCCACATTGATACAAATATTTTTAGTGCTGGATCATTTACCCGCAGCATTCATCTTACCTCCGCTGGGGCTGTTTAATTTATATTTGTTAAGCCCACGATAAATCAGGCCTTTGGTATCCTCGTTGGTATTAATCACCCGAAGCGGCTGTTTGTTTCGGTGTAGCAGCTGTCAGGAAAAAATAGTCGGGAGATGCCTGCAATACCCATCTCACAATTATCCAATTTAGTCTGAAACCAATAAACTGAGGGCAAAGCAAAGGGATTTCTCAGACTAGGAATACCTATTAATTTGATCGGAGATGAGCGTTTCATGTGAAAAAATGGTACACATGAAAACCCTGGACAGAGTAGAAGAGATATTTTCGCAGGTCGGACACAAAAACAGGACAGTCATATTTATGTTAATAGGACACTAGACGAAGAAGTTGAATATTCACACAAAATTATGTCATCAACAATGAAATGGAACTAAACCAATAAGGTCCAAGTGGAACAGCTGGCAACCACGGCACCATCGTGTTTCTAAAAATAAGTGTTAATGTACTTATAGAAGATCCTTTATGGTAACAAAAGGGTGTAAGTATCGTTTCTACAGCTGTAGCTCAGCTTTATTCAAAAAGTTCAAAGTTGTGCCTCTACAACACAAGGACGAGGAGATTACTACAAGTATTTATTCATTTTATGTGAATGAACACAGGAACAATAGCAAGTAGGTACTATTTAAATTTTGTAAATATCTTAATTTTATCAGATAGGTGTGAAGGTACCTACATTCTCTAATACAAAATAAGTATTAACATCAAATGAAATGGTAACTCTTTTATTTTTAACAGAAAAGTAGTTACTACGTAGGTAATAATTTTAAAAAACTTAAGGAATTTAATGAAAAATATTTGATGTCGAACAAACGAAGTAAAGGACATGCCCGGACACAATGAGAGGAACAGTTCTTGTTGTTTTCTCTCTTATGTGGAGGTGAACATGACGTTGAACGTGACATCAGATTATGATCTTGAGATTTCGAGGTAGTAACATGGATTTGAGAAAAATCTATTCTCCGATAGTATCGGTGAAAAAGTATCGATGCTAAAAATACTCGATACCTCCGCAATGACCGATACTATCGAAAAGTATCGACCATCCCTAGTCCCGATTCAGCGCAGCCACTCTTCGAATTCCGCCCAGGTACCGGGTCACACATTTTCCTTCTCACTTTACACAGATTTAGGGCTGTCAGCTTGGGATGCTGGTGTGATTAAAAATGTGGGTTTCATGCAGAACTAAATTAGGTATGAGGCCAAATATTATGGGACGTGAGGTCTTGCCATCAGATGGCCGTTCGCTGTATGAAAGTTGAGGACGTTTCGCTGTGCTCAAGGTGAGTACCCACCCTGTACACTCTGTATGGGCGGAAACATATTGGATAACCACTTGCCGGAACAAAACAACCGTCGCCTGACCAGGAAAGTTTCCCCAAATCCGAGATTTGCCCTAAAAAGACACGTAAGAGAAACCGATCAGCGCATCTACTCATATTGCAATATTTTTCGGAAATAAAAACCAGAATGTTTTGACTCTGAGGATTTTTAATCAATACGATTGGTTTCCGATTTTTCACATATTTGCTAGAATTATTGTACTGAAAATTTAACGTTTTCAGTATATTTATGACTTGATTAAATTGGAAGAATGTATAGATAACAATTGTTTAAAAGACATTAAAAACGTATCTTACTCTTCTTTACGTTATTTTATTCGGTGAAGATTTTTCTACTGATCTTTCATTTTATTGTACGATAATTATCACAATTCATCCTCCTTTGTTATATACCACACTAGTAAGTACAATCCAGTACAATATAATACGAATAAAGACCTACAAACTTAGTTTTTGCAGTTCAGGGTGGTGGGTTTCATTTCGTTTATAGTTCGAGAAATGACCACAGTTGCCTTTCTTACACCAAGGCGGCATTTGTCTAGATGCGGAAATCTTATTGAGCCGCAACGACGCATTTCTGGTACGTTAATGGGACCGCAAAATGTAATGAAAACAGCTGATTTCGCGACTTGAATTTTCTACGTTCTAATTTAGGACTGATAAAACGTGCTGAATAATTTTGGTACCGCACAGAGCCAAAGGAGTTGAGTTGTTGAAACGCGCAGCTCTTGTTTTATACAACCTTGAATGCTGACGGACATCTAGCGTTGGACCGCGCTCTCTAGATACTCTTGCAACTGTCGGAGAATTTTCAGGCAAGATAACCTAGGCAAATCCCAACCAAGTAAAAATACCAACGGTGAATAACATTTATTATCATATACCTATCCTACCAAATCTCGAATCTCGAGATGTAGAGTAATAACTTCGAAAAAGAAACTCTGTAATTAGAAGGATAAAAAAAAACTCTACGCGGAGAAATGTACCAAAAAAAAGGCAAAGGACAAGCAATGACAAACAGTCGTGGAACAGTTCGTAGGGTCACGGAGAGCCAGGGAAATTATTCAATTAGAGCGTAAATAGATGGGAACGTAGCACGAGATGCAGATATCGACCCAAAAGATCGAACCCGAAGATGTGCCCTCCAAGAACCCTTCGCTAATTAGACCACACAGCACAGTTTACAGTAAACCACGAACCTTCGTAATTAGCAGTGGGAGACAGGCGGAGCAAGATTCTCTAGCCGCTGTAACGGTTCCTCAAATCCTTTCCTTTTTTTACTGTTTCTCTTTTCAATTGGAAATATTTTTGCGAAGAACAGCACTGCTGCAGATTTAGTGTTTTTGTCGAGGCGGGCGGCTGCTGCTTTTCAAAAATAATTTATAGCAACTTCTCTTTGCAACAGCTGTGAAATCCTTAAGATTACGGGTTTCTCCTGCTAGAAACTTCAAATGGGAAATTTTGAGACATTTAACTTGAAGAATGCATTATGATTTATCATAGTCCAGTTTTGTTTACATGTCCTTCTTGAGTTGAACGTTGAACAATAAGAAGTAGTTTGACCAAAAAATATACCTCTCTTCCAAAATATGTTGGAATGCCAAATGAGCAACTGAGCAAGATCGAGCTGTAATGTTTTCTAAAATCCTTTTATTGTTAGTGTTTCTCTTTTCAAACAGTAATTTTGCAATCAGACACCAGCATGTTTGTGTTTGGTTGGTTGCTATACTTCAGAGGGAATGTAAGGTTCCTTGCAAAATTCTGAACGTCCATAATATGGGTTCTTTGATAGAACTGCTACTATTTAGATGTAGAAGATTTTTATTGTATGATCACGCATATTTCTCAATTTCTCTACTTTTCATGCGAAAAAATTGCATTTTCAACTTTGTATGTACACTAGAAACCCAAGAAAAAATTATTCGTGCTTTTGATTATCCGAGGTTGAAATAGGCGGTTTTTGCCTTCCGAGTATCCTTGGGTTTTCCTGATTTGGAGAACCCCTATCGATTGTACAAGGACTTCAGTACTTAACTCGTTGAACCCTGAACAGAACGACGGATCTGAGGACCTGACAGTAGCGCATGTTTCCCTTTCAAGTTTGGCAAACCATATTCTCGAACTTGAAGACGTTACTCAGACGTCAACGCTTGGGTTCAGGCAAACGATAACGAGCTGGTAGATATAAGGCAAACAATTGGTTGACGGTGACACACAGGTTGAGGAGAAGAGTCTATTGATGACGAAAGTACTGCAGAAGAGCTTGATGATCCATCACCGAAGGTTTGAATCCTTTGAAACAGCCTTGGTATATGTGGAGCATCAGCCTTCAGCCTCCTTTAGTGACATTTATGTACCCACCTACTGAACGAACTTGAGGGACACGCGGATGTCAGAGAATCAGCCCCCAAGCAGCGAAAAATCACCCTGTTTTTTAACCCGCAATAATTTTTGTATTTTGACTCTTGTTTATAAACATTTATGTGTATCTAATTGTATGTATACGTTCTATTTCGAATACGTTATGTATGTATGTGTTTTTTACCTTTCGATTATCCGAGTTTTTATATAATCCAAGGTTTTTCAGACCCAGACCACCTCGGATAATTGGGTTTCTACTGTATAACTACTACGTTATCGCACTAATTTCAAAATTGAGTGCTAAGAGGCCAAAATTACAATCAACTCAAAAATCACAAAATTACAGTTTTGGAGAACGTTAGGGGCAAGTCAATATTGAATGAATAAAGAGTAATACTCAGTGTCTTTGTGAAAGAAACCTTTGAAGTTGGTGGTCAAGAACCAGGCAGGAATCTCGAAGATTTCTCATCAGGGTCCCTCTATTAGGAATATAGGACATGCAAAGTAGGACTATCCGCTGTAGGATGAAGACGGGGTGGTGCTCCTTGAGTGATGTGAAGCTACATTTCGCGACCTCAGTCTGACACCTTGTTCAAAGTGGTTCAGCAACCAAATCTAGAAAAACTTCATATGTTCCTTATTAACTTTACAGCTAACATTAGGTCAAAATTTCTAAGCCTTACTCAAGCTCACACCAGCCGAAGAGCTTAGAAGTTCAGGTTTTCAGCAGGTTCTTAAAGAGGCCCCAGATAGGCCCGAGTAGGGCCAATTGCCCGTCAGTTTTGATTGTGTTGTCATGCTGAGGCCGCCACCCCATCTTCTAGAAATAAATGAGATGTACGTCAGAGAGAAGGTGCCTTCTTTCTCGTGGCCCGCCGCCAGTCAAATGAGAATATTCCAATCTTGAGTGAAACGACGTAAAGGTTGCATATTACTTGTTAGAATAATTCTTCAAGTCCTACTCTCTTCTTCGGTTCGCCTTGTTGATTTTCTTCGATCAACAGAGTTAACCAGGCTCCAACAAGCCGAAACTTGATCTTCACTCACTTAACTCATTCAGCAAATTCTTGTGATAATTTTACCAGATATCAGCATTCATGTTTATTGAAACTAGATATAGATAAATGGAACATAATTGTCAAGCAAATTCTTCCTCATTTTCTGTATAGGTAGATAAGTATACGTATAACCACTTTCGAGTTCGCAATACGTTCAAAAGGTGGTCAACTACACGAAAGAACTGAGTTGAATTATTGACGAGTCAGTCGGTCAATACCCATCGGAATCGGACTGTGTTACTTCTGAGTGAAATTACAATTTATACCCGAATGTAGAGGATAGGAGGGAATTGGCCCACTGGCTCGAAGGATTGCCTGCCACAATGATGAAGCCCCAGACCACTGTTTGACTGCAGTAGGCCTTAAGATTTTAATTTGGTATCTCTAGTTAGGTATCTTTAATTATATTAGTTAAGAGGTCTTGTTTCATGAATACCACCTTATAACGCTTTAATAGAGTATTAGAAGAATATGATACGGTATATAGAAAAGTATGATACGAGTATAAGAATAATCGGAGGATATAATACGGAACCTTGTACTCAATACCGTGTGTCATACATACTTATCAAGTACCTAAATATCACATATTCCCTATTATGTTCAGAGTTTTCGCTGGATTCACAGTTCTCTACTACTCGTATAGCAGTATAGCGTCCCACCTAAGACACCTGTATTAACTCCTTCTCATTTCCTCGGGAATAGCGATCAACCATCTCACAGAATAAATCAAAGCGGAGCAAAACCAATTCAGATAATATCGGGAGAGAGGCGAAGTCAGTTCATACCTCATACCACTAATAACATCGTACGAGCTATTTCTCTTCGCATAACTAGGTACGTCCCCCAACCGTCGCCGTCTCTAACTAGAAGAAGTGTTAAGAATTATCGTACTTAGTTTATAGGTACTGAATTTGGGACTGTTATAAAAACCTCGGGAAACATTACCAAGGTACCTGTTGACATCTGCGACCAACGGAATCTCAGAAACACTGAAAATAATTACACGACGGTTCATTGTTTTCCCATATAGATACCACCCTTTGTTTTCTGTGGTCAATACCTACCCTCGTGCCTCCCCAGAAAAAGTACCGGAGCTGGGGGGGCGATTAAGCTACATGAATATATATTATGGTGTTTCTACCGCCCCAATCTCCTGTAACGCGCCATTTCGGCCCTACGAACCCTCCGAATACGGTCATTTTAGCGAATTTTCAAAGAAAATGAAGCTATTGCAATGGCTTCGAAATTTAAATAATATAAATTTTTGGAAATTTTCTTCATAGAAATCCGTTTCAGACCATTCTAAAACGATTCCTGAAATTTAACACTTTTTTATATGTATATATATATTTATATATATATGTGTCACTCCAGACGATAACTCTCGATAGAATTGAGATAAACAGCTCAAATTTGTACAAAAAATCTATCTTGGCAATCGAAAGGCTAAGTTCGAAGATGGGCGAAATTGGCCTACTCTAAGGAGGGTTTTGGCGCATTTAAAGTGCGCAAAAATTACCCAAAAATCCCCAAAATGTTATTTTCCAACAAGTGACCCCTCATTTTAAAGGTTTTTGCACGCTAAACACGATGGTGGAATCGGAATTTAGATATCTTGATCCGTTCTCAAATTAGAGCATTTAAAGTGCGCAAAAATTACCCAAAAATCCCCAAAATGTTATTTTCTAACAAGTGACCCCTCATTTTAAAGGTTTTTGCACGCTGAACACGATGGTGAAATCGGATTTTAGATATCTAAATCCGTTCTTAAATTAGAGCATTTAAAGTGCGCAAAAATTACGGTGCAGTAGGTACTGCACATCTCCAGCCACTACAGTGCTACCGCCTGCTCGATCCAACCGATGGGCAATTGTTTTAGATTGGACTGCCGTGGTTTTTTCCCCAAAAAGACTCGTTTTATAGTATTATTATATCAGCTTTTGACTGTAAAACACTGTGCCTAAAATATCTCCCTAGGTTTCCCAACCAATTTTAACGCAGTTCTTTCCTAGACAGTTCCTGATTTTAGACATCTGGCGACCCTGCCAGGATCAGAAGTGTTCATATTACCTTGTTTTTTTTTTAATCAGGCTCTGATAATTTTCAGCTCAATTTTAACAACCGTTCATTATGACTACGCCTTTGCTAATGATGATTATCTTCTGAGTCCTAAAATTCTTACGTCATTTCCTTTGCGATTATACCTATTTAACTTTTATTCAAATTCTCCATTCCATTGGACTAAAAAAACTCGTCTCTTCAGATATTTTACATTAAATAAAGAGTAAGGTGACTCAGTAGAGGGGACTCAATGAGCAAAGGTAGGCTTTCAGTTGATTCAACTCAAAGTAGGCAGGTGATCTACCGGTATACAAATGAGAAACGACCCCCATAGCAATACGTCCATGGTTCAATGAAGAAACCAGAGTATCAATGTGCAGAAAAATCATCACACAGTCTTACTTCTCTTATAATTTAGGTTGGACGACCAACTTTTGTATTTCTACAAAACAATATGGAAATCACATGAGAGGTGCTTAGGTACCGATCCGAATTATACTGCACCATTGGTCCTGTTTACATCGTGAACCATAACGTGGAATGGAAAGTTGCGATGTATCCGTACAGGCAACTTTCGATTCCAATAATTCTCAAGCAGTTTCAGGTCCACTCAATGTTGAATACTAGAATAGAACAATATTTCAACGTAGCACCCACATGTTCTTCCAAGTGATCCTTCCAGAAACCACATCCTTCCTTCATAGTTTATTTCAAGATTGAGCCTGCATGAAAAACAACCTGCAATGGAAGCACTCATGATTTTCTATAACAACTCCTTTACCTACTGCACTCTCTTGAGTAGGTAAGTCAAAAGTCCTAACTACCCTATCCTACCTAATATGAACCCACAGCGATCAAATAAATAAGCACTTAGTACAATTACGTAATAAACAAACGGTAGAATCAGGATGGACAAAACGTACAAATTAAAATAAATACGAAGAGAATATACATAGAAAACCAAATTTTAGACCGAAGTTTTCCTTTATTCAAAACCATAGCCATTAATTCGAATATTTCTTTGAAAATTCGCTCATTAAGTCATGCTGCATGACTGTTTGTTTTGAAATTCTGATAGTTGCTGAGCGTCAGCAACGCGCCGCGCGCGCGTCGTCGTCGTTGCCTCGTCGGGAGACCCTCGACATATTCCTGAATTTTTGCTATTTTGTATGATTCGCTTGGCCGTGAACAAAAAATGTGTATCTATCAACAAATATGTTTAAAAAAAGTAGGTACATATCTACGAAATTCAAAATCTTTCTTCAAATGAACCAATATCACGGAACAGCCAATATCAAAGCCAAGTGTGATTATAATCAGCTGTTCCCTACCAGTGATATCTGGGCTGGATGCATACCGTATGATTCACACTCATGTCGACGATGCTTTTCGGTTCAAACTCTCCAAGGCCTTACTGTGAACGGCTGGATGTACAATGCTCCGGGTGGTCTCAAAATAACCTCGAGTACTGAACCAATTAGAAAATGTCATAAAAACCATATCCTTCTATTGAAAGTTTTCGAGCTACGTCATTTTGACAATATTGTAACCCGTATTTTTCACCCCCTAGATGTGACTGACAGTAACTGCGAGCTTCGCGGACCAACTAGAGACCCCCATATGGGACTTACAAACCAAATTTCATAAATTTTGTTTGTACGGCTGATGGGCAGAAATCGTTTTATTCGATTTTCGGTTTCGATTCGATTCGATTCTACGTACCTATCTTGGAAAGCAAACTGTCAAATTTTGAGAGGGGTGTTTCTAGCTCGATTCCAAAGATTTAAAATAATGAACCAAAATCTAGCTGGTTGTGGGAGCCACTAAAATCGAACAGGAAGGGGTGCTATGAGGAATGCGCTCAATTATTTCAGTAAACAATCGAGATGGTTCACGTTTAGCGAAATTTGGTAGGTTTTAAGAGTACCTACTGGAAGTAATATGAATTGTAATAAAATTATCATACCTTCCGGAGGAATCCATCGTCACTACCTGGTTGAGTACTGGGGGCGAGCGCTTTCGATGTAAAGACATCATCATCAGGCTGTCCAGAGAATACTCGAGAATTGTTATAATTCAGGCATGAGTATGCAATTAATGAAGATTCTCCCATGACTGTAATAATGGGAAGTCTGATACAGTTTGCAATAGTATTAATTTAGTAATAGGTAGGTACCTAATCATTTATTTATTATCCTGTAGAATCCCAGTTTTGCGTCAAATATTCAAATCGGATCTGATGCTAATAATGTAGGTTTGCATGGGCCACTGCGCGACTACAACTGAATAATGATGACAAGGGCCCTTTCAGCTGAGAGAGCCCTGAGGCAATTTTCCTTACAACCTAGTGTGCTGAAATTCAACATGAAGCCTTTCTGGCGCCTGGGGCAAATGATTAAGAATAATTAAATATGTGTAGGAAGGTTGTCCGACAATAAGAGACCATGTGAATTAAGCGAACGAGCTCTGAGATGCCTCAAATTTCATATCTTCCAACCGAAATGACTATTTCTTCCAAATAATATCCATATTATGTAGGTTTAACGTATAGGTAATTTCACCTGACTTTTAATTTGAATACGTACTTGTTTGCACTAGTGCTTGGCATCATCTCCAGTAAGAGTCTGTCTCAACCCTTTCAAGATACCTACCAAGTAAAATGCGAATTGTTTTATTCTCTACTATGGAAAGTGAGTGCGTGAAACGTTCGAACATACCTCTTACATCCACCGCCAGTAGGAAGCGTGCTCTTTCTCAAGTCGGCTCCACACGCACAAAGTAAAAGGCGAGAAAATCCGTCATACGAATTTCGCCGTTATCGGGATATGAAAGATTTAAATTAATTAACCTTGCTTCGACGTTGAAATGCGTGGGAATGGGAGGCCATTGAATGGCACATCAGTCAGAGAGCAGGGAGCACCCACAATGGGAAGAGCTGCAAGATATCCCTCGTTGAAAGAGGAAGGTACCTCACCAAAGGAAGTCTTCTCAAAACCCTAAGTGAGTGGCGCCTTTCTCAGACTTGTTCTTGACTCCTTTTGATTAATACATCACCACAGTCTCTTAAAGCCGTTACATATCTTTAACCCTTCCGTTTCATTCTGTTGTGAAGCTTTTGTTTCGATCTTCTCTAACACGGTTGCAAAGCTCCTCTCATAATATTCCCCTGTGGTTCCGTCCATTTACATAAGCATTTCCTCATTAAACGTCGTGATTGGTGTCGACGCGTTGTGCTCGCAGGATAAAGTGGCGAGCTGTTCCGCTCCAGGGGTGTAGCTAGAGGAATGAATACTTCTGTGGGAGGGAGAATCTAGAAATTCTCAACTCTGCTCAACCAAATAACCAACTAGTAGGTATCCGGGATCTCATTGCGTCTGACTTTGGGGACCTACTGAGGAGTTAACAAGCAAAATCGCATAAAACCGTCTTATCACGAACTCGTAACAACTTAACAAAAAAAAAACTATTTACCGGAAAACTACGAGGTCTACACAAGCCTTCGATACTCTGTCTAATGTGGATTTTCCAGCAAATAAACTTAGTAGGAATACTGTAAGTTTCTAATCGTAAATTGTTAGCTTTTTCTTTAAGAACGCTACCAAAATTTAGCTTTCTTTTTTTAGCTTTTTCGCTTTGCTTCCTTTTTAGCGTATCACACGAAACGCAAATCACACGATAACAAAATTGTCTGCGCGATTTTTCTGTAAACGATTTTTCGGTGTATGCTAAATGACCTCAAGCTGAAATATCACCGTTTTGTCGATTTTTACTAATTCGAAATTGCCCTTTTTGCTTGTCAACTCCTCTCTTGGCCCGTTTTACATCTCCGTTGTAAATCGGGCTTCAAACGATGCGTTGTAACCTCCACGGAACATTGTATCGACATTCCTGTGTTATTTGTCAAGTTTTATGAGTATTATTTCTTGCTATTTTGTGATCTTTCCCATGTTTTTCGACATCTACGTCTACGTATTTCTGTTCTTCTGCCTCCGGCCAGAGGGCCACGATGAGCATAGGCAGGTTTTGAATCCGTAGTTTGTGTGAAATAATACTTGATAAGATAAAGCAGTAGTTGTAGAAAGAAAAACGGAGTTATTGAAAAATAGTCTATTTCCACTAATACACAAAAAACGCAAAAAACACTGTTAGCTGTTAGTTAACAGTGTTTTTTGCGTTTTTTGTGTATTAGTGGAAATAGACTATTTCAATAACTCCGTTTTTCTTTGAAATGGGTTTCCACGATTTCGTCGCGAGTGATTTAGTTCGTAGTAGTTGTAGAGTTGTTAGATGGGATAGTTGACTATAATAAATAGGACAGTTAAGCTCATTTTTTATAATGCGACGAGAGTACTCAACTATTTGTTGTACAGTACAGTGTGGATACTCATTGTAGTTAACTGTCAGCCTACATAAAATTTGAATACTTAGGTAGGTACTTATTAATTATTATTATTACTTACCTTGGTACTTATTGACTACTTTTTGTATAATGGTGTCACCCGATTTTTGCCCTGTATGAAACTGGTGGAAAAAAAAGTTTCGAAAATAATTAACTACAACTAGAAGGAATGTAATTTTGTCATGTTCTTGGTTTCACTGTGTTCTCAATGAGTAGCAGCTTAAGTTACTACTCCCCACATGCTTCTGGGATGAAAATTTACCACAAAATTTAAGAAAAACTGGGAAATCTCCGCTGCATAGTATGATACTGGTGCAACTACCCTATACTCTTGAATTTACTCTCACTGAATTAGCTCTGCATATTTAAATCGCTTATGGGAATAATATGGTGGGGGAAATGTGCTGGGCATTAGTAGGTTAGTTAGCGTAATGAAGTTTTGGCCTATTAATCAGAAAGACGCTGAACCTTCTCCTAATCTGAGATCAGGGGTCCCACGGCCCACGGCTCCGAGCATGCCCGCACGTTCCCTCACCCATCTATAATTAAAACCCATAATACGGTTGACGCCTCCCAGTTCATTCTGTCTTAGCCACCATAAATTCACAGCTGATAAAAAACCTTCGGCCGAAACCACAAACCGCCTCCTTCATCGTAATATCGATCAATAACACTTATGGAGGAGCCATCACACAGATTCGTCCGATTAAGTGCCTTACCAGTATAGTCATTCGCCTCTTCCCAATCCTTTGCCATCACCCCCTCCCCCGCTCTTCCCCACCTAGTCCGAGTCTAATTTCACGCTTTAGAAACCCTGATCTCTAATCAATTTTTAGGTCTTTCGGAGAAATAAATTACTACTTAAGCAGCGGGAAAGGCGGAGCAAGCCCAGCAGGGACAAAAGAGTTACAGCCTCTTTACCGGAAGATACCTACTTACAAAAAGTATCTTCGTACTTTTCGTTTCGGCGTTTTCTGGTGATATGAATATACGCCTGTTTAGGCATGCGCGTTGTGCGTTTCACGTTCTTGCCGTCAAATGCCTCTCTAACGCTAGGAGGCAGCCCCATCCAAGAATTCCTCCGTCATATATTTACATATAATAAGAAAGGATGAGTTTGAAGGACGGCACTTACTGTGCACAAAACGTGTTCAAATTAAAAAACGCTGCAAATCCCTGCACAACGGTTTATTATTTTGTATAGAATACCCTTCTGTTACAGATCACAGCTCTTTGTATAGATAACCCGTCTATATAATATGATATGTACTATTCTATGCATAATTATTTAGATCGCAGACCCTCTGTAGGTTAGTACCTAACCCCGTACTCGTTACTAGGTACCTACCTAAATCACGAGTTAAATGTTGCTAAAATAATTCTGCCGATGACAAACAGTACCTAACAAAAAGAAACACACATAATGAAGTTCTGAAAAGAAATTGTTGATGAGGAGTGAAAAAAGTTGCAAAAGTACCTACCAACAAACTCCAGCCCCTTCTACGTAGATGGTATAATGAACCGTTGTGTAATAATTTACCGTTGAGTAATGATTTACCGTAGTAATAATTTACCCATCAATAATACTTCAACGTTTGTTCAAGTTTCACTACCTACCAACAAACTCCAAAAGAGCCATCATTTTTCAAATTAAATAATATCACAGAACATCCAACTCGACTTCATACTCCGCCAATATAATCAGGTGATCCCTACCAATGATTGGCCGTATTCACAAATTCCTATTGTGGGCGCGTTTCTGGTTACGAGATTTGGTTTGAATTGTATACAATTTCATTCACACTGGAGTCGAAAATGCCTGTCGGTGCAAACTTCGGGGCCTTACTGTGAACGAACGGCTGGACGTACGATGCTCCGGATGGTCTTAAAAAACTCGCAAGTTCAAGAACTATTTAAAACCGTAAAAATATTTACGTAAAAAAATGGTATAGGCGTTTTGAAAATTTCAACCCCTATTTTGAACCCCTTAGAGATGACTCACAGTAACGTCGAGCTTCGAGGACCAACTAGACGCCGAACGGAACCTATAACCCGAATTTCATCAATTTTTTTTCATGGTAACTAAGAAAAGTGGCCCGTACGGCGTACGGCGTACGGCGGACAGACAGAAATATTTTTATTGCAGTTTTGGATTCTACATACCTTGAAACGTAAACCATCAAATTTTGAGGGGGGTAAGAATTTTTTTTTCATGCTCGATTCCAATGGTTCATTATTGAAAATAATAAACCAAAAATGTGCTAAACAAAAACTGCGAAAAATTGCTAAAAATCTTAAAAACTATCCTTTCAGTAGTTTGAAAGCCTTGAATTTGAACATTAGAAATTTTGGTGCACCAAAAAAGGGTTCAAATTTGAAATTTAATGTTAAAAACCACCTAGTTAAAAAGCCGTTAAAAATTATTGTTGCATTAACAATTTGCTCATTTTTTATTCTTCCATACGAGGACTTTAGTTTACTCCATTTAACTGTTTCATGTAGAAAATTAGTGGTTAGTACTGTATTACAATAATGAGCAGTTTTTGCAATGTTTAGACAAAAAAAAAGTAGGCACCTGTCTAATAGGCAGGTGTTCCTCTTCGAGTATGTTTGAAAATCATGCGGAGTGCCTACCTAGAAGGCAGATGTTCCTTTTAAGAGTATGATTTGTGTTACCTAAAAGGCAAGGTTCTTCTTTATGATGGAATTGAAAAAAGTTCCTGCTGGAGGGTAATATGAAATCCAGTTCAAAACCAAAAATATTACTTAATACTGAAAATTAATAATGTTAAATTAACTACTTATTAAATTATTGTTCAATATTAATATTTACTAATATTGGATTATGAAAACTAGGAGTTCACCATCGAACTGAATCTCGATTTCAGGTACATAAGGCGACGGATCCGTTTGTCATCATATTTCGTACCTACGGTTCAGATGCAATTAGGTGTTGTACAAATACCTACGTTGTACCTTAGTTTTTGGATAAAGTGTATGCTGGAGGATATTGGTGCATGTATGATGTACATAACATGCACCAATATCCGCGGCCAATATGCAATACATATATGCATATGCGATTATGCATTATATGCATGCGGTCCTTGTAAGGTCTCTAATCTCGCTTCGCAGTCGTTATTCTGATCCCTAATGTCTACGAGCAATGTCTTTTCCATCCAGCTCATTACACATCCGTAAGGAATGAATGGAATCCACCCAATAAACTGAAATAATGACTCAACCCCCTCCAAGAATGAGAGAGGAACCGTATCAAAATGCTTCACGTGATTTTCCAAAGAGATAAAAGGCGGAGAGAGCTACCGGAGAGCGCGGTAACCATACAGCCAACCCCGGAGCGCTGTATTACGGCAAGGACCCCCGAATTAGATTAAATACAACGTATACCCCTGTGGCTAATAATCAGACATCAACCCTATTTCCAGAGTATATTTTAGCCTGACAACGGCGAGGGGAGGGGGTAGAGCTGGTTTCGAACTTTTTAAAACCTAACTACTCGATCTGTGGGAGTGGTTTTTACTCCCCTTATGTTAACTAGCGCCCTCGGAATCTTATGGTAGAAGGTTCCATGGGAACTGAAGACGGTTCCTTTCTGAGGCCGGCCGGCGGTATCACCGTTTAAATCGGGTGTATTACAATTAATAATATGGGAGGATGGATGGTAAACGGAGCCCAATGACTGTTGGAACGGATCGAGATAAAAGTTGAGAGCTCGTCCGTGGAATAACATTGTTTCTCGCTCTAATAACACACGGAATCCCCTGAACTGCTTTCGACTACCGAATAATGGAGCGCCAATCCTCACTTTGCTACGTTTTAATTTTAGTCCTTGTCAGCATTTTGGGGATTCTTTCGTAATTGATGATAATAGATGTGGTAATAGATGTTGGAAGGGTATGGTAGTAGGAACAAACGCGTTAACCCAAAAATCCCGAAAATTGTCTAGGAGCTATCATCAGTGGTTTTTAAAGAAAGTGTGCCCCAACCCTTCCGTCACCTGCCACAAAATAATCTCCGTACTGCAAGTTTGTGGCGATTCCAGGTTGGTAAATAGTCTGTCAATAAACACAAACTTATTGAAGGAGAGTACCTACGGGGCGAATCGCAGAAAACACCAGTCCAATCAACTTTACAAGCGTCAGCCTTTATTGAAGAAATAACACAAACTCAGACACAAGCTGATCTCAATAAAAGGAAAAGGTTCTAGCAGACCTATATAAAACTTAAACTGCCGATCTAAACTACACGTAATAAAAATATCACTTTTTTTCAAGGAACGAACATTACCGAGCTAAATTGTAAACGACAACCAACAGAATAAAAATGACAATGCCGCCAACACCAAAACTAGGGATTTCTTTAACAAAAATGCTATTAATTATGAAAAAATACAAAAATCCCTCTTCTAAGGCCGTCTACACACGGAGCTACTGAAAAGGAACGCAACTGGTTGGTAACTCGAGTCAGAAACTAGTAGTGACTGATTGGTAACCCGGCTCCGCACACGAGGCTACTCATTAGTGATCAAAATCGGCAGTTTTCAGTGTTATCATGGACGACGAACCTTCAACAAGTGTCGTTTTGTCATCTTTGGAGGACAGTGAATCCAGCGAATATGAAGCCATCATAATGTATTATTACATTAGGTACAGAAAAAGAATGAGCAGAAGGTTCTGGGTCCACCCTTATCTTGAAAGGAATTTTCACCGCCGCTTGTTCGTTGCTGCAAAGGAACTGGAAATCTCAGATGCCAAGTTCTTAGCATTCTACAGAATGTCTAAAGAAACTTATTTGGAATTGGTGAGATTAGTTTCTCCTACGATTCAGAAAATGGATACGAACATGAGGGAGTCTGTCATTCATCCTGGAAACCGGAAAGAAACTGCATACTCAAATCACTAGGCGACCCGACATGTTAGTAACTAGTCTCCAGGCGACTAGTTACTAACTGGTTTCTGTGAATCACAGACGAGTCCGTAATCAGTAGCCCCGTCTGCGGCGCTCCATTTGATAACACAGCAAGTGACTCAAAACGGACTGGTTGGTAATTCGCGTCACTAATCAGTTCCTTTTCAGTAGCTCCGTGTGTAGACGGCCTAACAAAAATTATAAAGATAAAAAATAGAATTGCTGAACAAAGTTAGAATGTAAGAGCAATTCGCAACATAGTCCATGTTTTATAACACATACCTTGCTATACTTGGCATCTAATTATATTCAATAAACATAATAGGTATTATTCTGTGATTTATATATTAGGTATGAAGGATTGTGAGGTAGGTACAAGCCATGCTTGCCCCAGACCTATGCCCAGATGCCCCATTTTGATTGGAAGGATGGGGTAGCTGGACAGTACCGCCAGTCGCTAACAACAATGATAAGACATAAGAGTGAGCTAGAAACGACTGGAATGCTTGAATTAGTTTTCATAGTACATGTACAAGCCATAATAGTTTTAAAAATACTTAGTGGTGGCAACCACCACCCAACTTTTGGGATGGTAATGGGCGTTGTACGTTGGAAAAGTCACTCAATTTACTCCTTTGCTCCAAAAGCTGAAACGAGACGAGGTCTACCGAAATTGCCGTTGTTTTTAGCATAGAATACCTATACTTCGTTTTCAAAATATCCTAATTAGTTAGAGGGGGGGGGGGGGGTTATGGCCCGGATACCCCTGATCCCAGATACCTCGACATACCTTACCTTATACATATTTATTATTAATAGATAGACTAATAATAACAGATCTTTGTTGGTATATAGGACAGGGTGTCCCACCTCGCGTACTAAAAATTAGATTAAGCTGTAGACTCTCCATATTTGAATAAAAACATATGAAAGCCTGATGGGCAAAAGAAATAGCCTGAAGGGCAACAAATTGAACAATGAAAATTGTGAAAAGGCCATTAAGGGTAACAAAATCACAGTGTAATACGATACCTACATATTTATGTATAGATCTTTATGTCTTTTATGTCAAAATCGTGATGGTGTGATCAAATTTTAGTGCTCAAGAGTAACCAACTCAAAACTGCCTGTCTGTGAATTTTATGAGAGAAGGAGTGACAAAACAGCAGGACAACGACAGATCCATTATAAAACCACTAACGTCGCCAAAACTTACTACCTAGTAACCGGCAAAAGTAAGGTTGAAGTCAAAGAATAGTTGTCAGTATAGAAAATTGTTCATATTATATCCGAAAATTCGTAAATTACAAATCGTGGAAACAGAAGCAAGTTGCACTACCTGTTTAGTGTGCCTACCAAAGCAATGTCTAAAATTCGCTTTAGATTAAATACATGCTTATCAATAAATTATGGTGAATATATATTGAATTAATCGATTACCTATACTTTTTAAAAAAATTGTTATTACAAACTTACCGATACCCAGTTGGTTTTACCATTTTACACTCGAGGTTGGGAAGTGCCATTCGGGTTTCAACAATTCAAAAGGTGGGCACCCTGTATAAGCACCGATTTGATTTTATGCCTGTTTATAAATAATGCACTGTTGTATTAAAATATTCACTAATCGTAGGCCAAAATATTCGTAAATGTAGGTAGTATTTGTACAGGCATGCAAGAGCACTCTGTTGGCAGCCGTCGGAAGTTCGGACTTTCGGCCAGAAGGAGATGTACTACAGAGCGTGAAATGAAAGTTGCATCTTTCGGAAGACGAATAAATTTTCCGTTTAATCGCACAACAAACATAATTATAGAAATATATTGTTTTTTCTAAACCTATACCAAATTATATCAAATAATATAACATTACAATCTCATTTTAATCTTGTTCATGGAAAACAACTCCAAATTTATTACCGTCACGGCTTCAGTTTGGTCGACGAAGAGAATAGAAGAAGAAGAAGAATGATAAAAGAAAGCGATAACTGATAGCGGCTTTAATATTGTGTTTTGGGGTGCGTCGTGCGTTATTTTGAAATGCAAATTAATTATTTTATAGTATTATGAAAATATTATAGTTTCGCTTTGTTTCTAAATGTTTCGTTCAGAAGCCTGACAACCTCTCAACGAATCTTAGGCCAATATGTTCATTGACTATGGATGACTTCACTGTGTTTCTCATCGTCGCGCTGGTGATTCATGCTGTATTACTGTTTTTTGACATCGTTTTCAAAGTAAATATCGCCGTCACCTAGATTTTCTTCTTACATTATACAATTAGGTAATGATACCGTTACAGAACATGGTGGTCTGTACAGAAAGTAGGTATATGAAAGTTATTCGCAGTGGAGGCATCTTTGCTACGTGCTAGGTACTTGACTAGTCAATCAAACTCCTATTATGTTTGATGTTTACTGAAACTGTGCCTAGATACCTTACTTAGCAGAATTGGAAAACAGATGGACGCCTGATTCCAGTTCTTTCTGTTTTAGTCCCTTGGCTTTGTGTGTACATAGTTACATACCTCTAATTACAAATTATTGATTTTTGAGAGAAATCTTCAGATCTTGGACTAAATACGACCATAACCTAGCATTATCGTGAATGAATTATTAAATGAGGAGCCTGTTAGAACGAATTGTCTGCTGTGAATGGCAATCATTGACTTCAGTTTATTTCTTGTTTCAGAGCTGTTCGCACTATCCATATCTATACTTTCTAAACAGTACCGGCGTGCAGGTCACTCCGTTCAGAATCCAATGGTTTACTTCCGCTTTCAATCGACAAATACAGAAATGGGGTACGAAACGACCCAAACTCTTGACAGCTTGGTTCACCGCTGGAACCTGGGTGACGATCGCGACGATGCCAATGGCCGTATTTTTGGTCATACACACCATCTTCACTGCGCTCCGCAGTTCGGCTCATGATGTGAAGAGCGCAGTATTTGTTGAACCTCTAGTAAGTTTCTTGAACAGACACCACTTCTCAAAACTGAATTCGGATATATTTATGAACATTGCATGTCACGTTTCGTTCGGATTTGATCGTTCCTTGAATAGCATGTTCTGTTCACGTTAATTCTGTTAAGTTTTGTGATTGTTCCTTCCGGAGTCGTTCTGAACGAATCCTTGAGGAAAGAGAGTAAAGGAAACCTTGAGTATAGGAGTAAGGAAATGAGGAATCAGTGGAACTAGTATGGAAAACAACAAATAGCTGAAATTTGACTGTCTGTGGTGGCATTCAGGGGAACAATAATAATATACCTCCATCATAATTGGCTTTCAAAATGTCTCCCTCTCGTTTGGTACAGCAATCCGAAGGAACTCATGCGGAGTGATCATATCTAGGGAGTGATAATTGCTTAACTGGGATGGGCGGTTGGAATAAAATTGATGTAGTTGAACACCATATATATCTGAGTCACGATAGACCATCTGATTTGGCGCCCTCATATAGACTGCTGCTAGAATAAAATTAAAAAGTTTTGTTTTTGAAGCGAAAATAAATTTTAAAAATTATGCTGTCCCTGCCTCGCAGAGGCAGGGGATACTTTATCTTGTCGTCAGTAGTTTTGCTCCTCTTTCATCGTAAATATCCACATTTATGGTATGCAGCACAATGCCGCACTACCAAACTCATTAATTTTGTGACGGATGGAAACATTGTTCCCTTTGCCCTGGACTGGTTCTTACAAAACATAGCCCAACGCACGTTCTGCATACAATCCATTTAAATCAAAATTCAATGGAAACACGTCATCATTCATTCAACAATATTCAATAGAAACGTGAAATCGCCCAAAACGACACTAGAACAAAATATGCCTAAAACTAGAATTTTGTTGTCGATAGTGCAGAGGCATTGACAGTATTGATAACTAATTAACTTACAACTTAAGCAAAATCTGTTAGCCAGTTATACTTAACGTAGGAAATAATAATTATTAGCTTTGTCCGCACTGGCTTTTTCTGACGGTTAGCAGACTCCTAGAAACCATAAGAAACCATCCATGCATGGTTCAGTAAGGCTTGAGAAGGGTTCAAGTTTGATAATGGTTGGGAATCGAGAAGGCAGCAGCATTGTCGGTTTCTCATCTGCTCTGTCTTCTGTGTACTGGAATGAGGGTCAGAAAACTGTTGTTGGATAGTCAGGAAAACACGAACAAGCAGTAAAGGATAATATACAGTCCAGAAAGAGAGAATCACTGCTAAGGTCCAAACGCCTTTCTGAAGTCAGATGGTCACTGCGAACAAACCTGTAATACTGGGAACTCGAAGGAATTCAGCGACTCAAAGCTCGACAACACAGGCATAGCCAGTTGGATCGAGGACACTACTCTCCTTATGTTGTATTTACCTGGGTACACTTCTACATGTAAATATTCTGGATAAAAATAATATCATTATAAAAATAATATTATAGTGAAAAAATATAACATTCTGTTCTATCAAATCACTATCTAATTATAATGAACAAAAATTTTGGTGTTTATTGGTTTCAGGTTCCTGGTTGGAATCTCCCCACATCGGATTTTGGGTACTACATTGCATCTTTGTTGATCTCCAGTACAATACATGAGCTGGGCCATGCTATTGCTGCTGTCAGGTAATTAAGCTTTAAATTAAGAATTTACCGTTTACACCAACACTCACTACTTGACGAAAATGCCACGCCATTATTCTATTGGAATAAATTGAATTTTCGAACTATTTTAGGTAAGAAAGGCGACCGTGTAGAAATCTATTCACGAAAGTATGCTAGTAACACGTATGTGAATCCTAGACATTCCATCATACTCATCATTTTCCTTGATAATTTTGTGGGGGTTGTGGCTAACTTTGCTCCTCGGAATGAATGGGTCGTGCACATGGGTCACAAAAGCGGTTCATTAAAAAAAAAAAAAAATGAATGTAGAGCGAGCATTCTGAAAACTTGGACAAAAACCGCACTGCCATACGATTAGTCTTTCTTTTTCTGTGATTTTTCAAAGTTTCTACAGAAGTTCTGACGTCACAGTGGGCGGAGGGGGGTTCCGGTCCAGGCGAGAGGAGTGCAGTGACGTCAGAACTTCTGGAAACTTTCTGGAAACTTCTGGAAACTGGAAAAATCGTAGAATAAGAACTACTTATGGCACCCTGCCTTCGAGTGTAGTGTCATTGTACCAACCAAGCTAACTATGTTGATTTTGTGGTGAATTGTTGTAATTGCTGTTAACAGGGAAGATGTTCACTTGATTGGATTCAGCGCTGCGGTATTCTTCGTAGTACCTATGGTTGTTACACATTTGGACCAATTAGACCCACTTCCAGCATTCAGACAACTGAGGATCTTATGTGCCGGTGTCTGGCACAACATTTTTCTCGCATTGCTCGCCGCTGTTGTCGCCACAACCCTTCCATGGCTTCTTTACCCCTTTTTTGATTTTGGGACTGGCGTTCAAATTGAACACATCAAAGAGGTATTGAAACCCAACTATAAAATTATGTATATGTGAGGCGAAAGTCGGCATTTTTGAAAGCTGAGTTAGTGATTATTTCTTAATCTTGATTGATTCGTGAACAGTTTGAGACCTGGTACGGCTTTCTTGCTCAAAAATGCTGTTATGGCTCCTGCACTTTACAAATAGAAAAACAAGTTGACGCTTTACAATGCCACAATGTTTTTTAATTTTCATACTTGAGAAAATGTTCCATCACTCGAAATGTGCAGGGGAGGTATTCTTCATCAGATGCAATGCAATAATTTGCTGAAATAATATTTCAGGAGTCAAAAAATCTTATCAAGTAGAGCCTAGAAGTTATGTCCCAAATATGGGACATCGTGGTGAACATTCCTAGGGTCTGGTCCCATTTTAGGGACTCCGTGGTGGACATGAACTTGATTCTGGTCTACACTATTGCAGTATACGTAGCACGGAACAAACATAATTCTAATATATAAACAATAGGAGCGGACGTGAGCTTTGGAAAAACTTTTATTGACGAAAATGAGAAGAATCATGTAAAGCACTACATGCAAAGAAATTAGGCAGGCAATTTTTATTAAAAAAGAAAGAAGTTATTATCAACAAGAAATGACTAAGAACGGTTGCTAGAAAAGTGGAAAATCAACATGCAAAAAATTCAATTGTAAGTTAGAAGCGACAACAGAAGAAAAAATAATCAAGGAGACAGTTCGCTAGATATTCTGGCAGGTCGGCTGTGGTAGGATGCAAAGCAGTTGTTTGATTTGTTGAAACACAAATGCACGTTGCATTTCTTGCATACGACGTTTGACTTATTGTGAGGCGAGCATTCAGTGTTCCTGCAACGGTTACGTTTTTCGGAATATTCTGGGATATGATTCATTCCATCATACCGCACGTCTATTGGAGGTCCGGGAACTGAATTTTTCCTTTTTTTCTTTATTGGGCTGTCTTCATCTGGAGATGTCGAAGGTCTTCCTCTCTTGCGTCGATCATTTGGACCAATTCGGCACAATGTCTCAGCCAGACTGATTCTAAATTCCTTTTGTTTTATTCTCTTTGGCATGACCTGGTTGTATGCTAGCCACGCATTTATTACTGCCATATCCAAGAAGTGGTAAAACAAACGGAAATACCACTTCCGGGATCTCAATCGTATGTGGTGTCTTCCAATGTGGGCGTCCATTAGGTCTACACCACCCATGTGAGCATTGTAAGTTTGTATAACTTTTGGACAAGGTACTTTGATATACTCCTTTTTCTTTCGATCAAACCTTTCACATATAGTCGTCGGTTCAATGCCCGCAATACTTGAACATAGGTGTACCGCTCCATTGTCCTGCCATAATGTAACCGAAATTGGACACCCGTTGTGGTCAGTCATAAATTCCATCATGGAACCTCTGGGCTTCTTTATAATCTCGGCCAGAGGAAAAGGGTAATTGGGGATTCTATCCTTTCGGATTGTTCCGAGAGTGAAAATCCCCCTCTTGTACAGATATTCTATTAGTGCCAGTGACGTATAATAATTATCACAGTACACTGTGAAATTTTTGTTTATAGGTACCTCTCGAGTAAGCCTGACGACTACGTTGGCACTTGCACCAAGGTTTGGTTCTCCAATAGATTGAATGTTTTCCTGGCCCGAGTAAACCTCGAACTTGTACGCAAATCCGTATTTGTCACAGAGGACGAATAGTTTCAACCCCCATTTATGGGGTTTCATAGGGTTGTATTGTTTTATGGAGTGCTTTAGTTTTGTGGCACACATCTGCTCGTCAACAGACAGACATCCATCCATGGGCATCGTTAAAAATTTTGCATTCAAGTGTTCCATAATCGGTCTTATTTTGTGCAATTTATCTCTTTTTGGGTCCGAATAAGGCAGCTCCTTTGAGTTATCATTGAAATGAAGGGTGGCACGCACCTTTTCAAAGTCGTGCACACTCATGGTATTTTTCGTGAGGTCATTAATTTCCTATTATACGGTGCCACATATCACGTATATTACTAACAGGTACAACGGATGAGAGAATACAAATTCCCACATATTTCATGATTTGATTTTTCTTTACTTGAAATGTATCTTCTGGGGGAGTATCTGGATGTGCATCGGCATAGTACTTCCTGGACTCGATTTTGATGTGGTGGAAAAGCTCTGGGCCGAAAAAATAAGAAAAAAATTGATATGGTGTCTGACATTCGGCAAGTTGAGGTGGTACATCTTGGCGCTCTCCAAATAAATTGGATTCGTCCGTTTTCATAAATTTTGATTGCCAAGCTATCGGGCACGTTACGTTTGCTGATTTATTTGTCTTCTGTACTTTCTTGGCACCACCTCCTCCTCCCTTTGCTATTTTTCCTCCTTTTTTCTTCAATGCTTGTCGAGTTCTAGGCTTTTTCGCCCCCTTCAAAGCCTTACTTGGGCCAGGATTTTGGGCTTTTTTCTTGGACGTAGTTCTTGGTGGTTTGTGCTCTTCAATTTTATCGTACTTTTCCTCTTCAGAGATGGAAAACAGAGGAACACCGTCCTTTGAACAACCTGCAATTGGTTCCAACTGTTGGTCGGCAGAATTCCCAACAGTATAGTCCTCAAAAACGAACTCTTTCCCCCGATCAGTAGGTAATATGCTTCCAGGGCCTGACAACAAATCGTTTCCTCCAACATCCGTATAAAGGTCCCCTTCGTCTACTTCAAGTTCATCTTCACTATCTGAAGGTATTATAGCAGAATCGTCTCCATCATGGAGGGTAGGTGTGTCCAAAAACTGGGAAAGGAATTCATTTGGAACCATTCTGCGAGTCCCATCTTGATCTATGAAGAGAAAATGGCCCTCGATCATGGTCTGAAACACACCAAAACCAGCAAACATGCAAACAACATGCAAATATGCAAAAACCATACAACCATACACTGTCAAAATCACTCCCAAAAACGCTTTGCAAAAAATAAAAACAAATAAATAAATAATTGCTGAATGCAGTGAGGCTATACTTTGACTTGATCTGCACTTGTGTCTGTTTGTTTGTACCGCGCAACAGGCCATGTATTTTCATAAACAGGAAGGTTAGTGCAAACGGGAAAATACGGTCTCAGTGTCCGCTGACGGTGTATTAGAAAGCCCATTACCACTAATCTACTCGGTTTTTGGAGACTGTCTACATTTTCAAATTTGGCATGAGGCACCTGGTCAGCAGACCCACTAGTAATAACGCACCACCAACCATAAAGCATGCAACAATTTCTAACTAATAACATGCAAACCACTGACCAGCATTGAAATTACATTGTCATGCATATAAATAAATAAATAAAGTAATACTCTCACAATTTTTAGCCAAAATATTCAAATAGCAGTCTGTAGCACGGAAAACGCTGCTCCAGTCATAAACATCTTGTCCTTTTATAGTTTCCAGTACTAATACGTTCTTAGGCACCCTCCATTTATCGAGAAATAAATAACTAACCATCAGCTACAAAAAAATGTTGGAGAAATATTGTTAGAAAACGTTGAATTCTATGTAAATACGAGTTGTTGTATAGGCCAACATTTGGGCGATCTACTACCTACCACGAAGTCCCGAATTTGGGACCATCACAACTGACTTCTACCACGGAGTCCCAAATATGGGACTGATACTTTTATGCATTTCTACGGAAACCTAATCAAGTTTTTTCATTTTTTATTATTTTTACACGAACTGCATACCTTGGAGAAAGTCCGTGAATTGTCTTAGGTCGAGAACCTTCTAAATGGAATCGCCACAGCGCAGCAAAACTCGACGTACTTCTCAGAAAGCTGACGCCGGCTTTAGCGAACAGTAAAACCTTCTGGCGGTTATCTCCGGTGGCTTTTTATCAACTTTTGAATTTTTTCACAGAGTAGAGATACCCAATTTGTGATAAGGGCCCCGGAAGTACTTTATTTCGGCACCACAAGCGCTAAAATCACTAGGAAAACTTACGTCCCAGATTCGGGACTCTGTGCACTGAAGGGTACGGCTTTCTTGCTCAAAAATGCTGTTATGGCTCCTGCACTTTACAAATAGAAAAACAAGTTGACGCTTTACAATGCCACAATGTTTTTTAATTTTCATACTTGAGAAAATGTTCCATCACTCGAAATGTGCAGGGGAGGTATTCTTCATCAGATGCAATGCAATAATTTGCTGAAATAATATTTCAGGAGTCAAAAAATCTTATCAAGTACAGCATTTATGCTTCACAGTAGCAGGGAGGGCAGAGACAATATAAGTATTATAGTATCCATGACAGGCTGAGTATTATTGGCACGTTATTGCTTGAACCATTCCAACAAAGCAGTTTTTACGTTTGAATGTTTCGAAGCACAAACTCGCTTAGGCTTTTCACTTGCATTAAATTGTGTGGTCTTGTCCCACTGTTTACAAGTTCCAAAAATGATGGGGTGAGCCGCGTGAAATTGATGCGCGAGCGATGAAAACATGTCGCCACTTTCAAAACGGCAAACAATACCAAATTGCTCCTCGATTGAGAATTGTTGGTGTGGCATCCTGACGCTTCAAGAGATAAATGAATACTAAGTTCTTTGTGGCAGATGATCCATATAACATTCAGTTCACCTGAACACATATAGATTGGTATAATAAAGAGTGCAGTTTGAAGATTAGAGGTGAATGATAGTGACTAACAGCAACCAAGAGCCAGAATTTGCGTGCGTTGTACGCTGTAACCGATATTTTGCCCGCCACAGGACCCAGAAAGATGTACACTCTAACCGACTTGTACACTCGTATACATAGTAAATGTGTTAAGGTATTTCCTATGCCAGGTTTTACGCTATAACCGGTTATACGTTGTACCCGGTGACGTTATAAACAATATCCTCTGTATTACTAATTCATTACCTATCAACCCATACCTACATTCGGCAACACCAATGTGTTAACCTCCAATTATAATTTACTATTACAGGGTTCCCCTCTCTCAGCTGTAGGAGGTCTACTGCTTGGAGACAAGATCACACAGATAAATCAGTGCAAAGTGCGAGGAATCACCAGTTGGCAAGACTGCATTGTACAAGCCATCCAAGAACCCAATTCTGGTTACTGCATCCCTGATATTTTCATCAAAGAACACGATGAGAGTGTACCAGGTAAAGCTTGACATAAATTTGTAAACGTTCTCAATAGAGAGTTCCTAGGAGATACAGTTGCTCAGATGTGGCGGGCGTATGTCTCGGAAAAGTGTTCTGCACATGCACCAAAATCGGCCGTTTCATACGGCTGACGTATTCGGCCGTAGTAATTGAAATGTTGAAAACCATACGTACAGCTCGGACCTCGTGCTATGGTGAAATCTTGATCGAGATGAACTTTTCCCAACCCAGATCCCCAGTTCCGTGTTACTGCTCAAGAGAATCAACGAATCAAGAGGAAAGAGATGTTATGGAGACACACACACACACACCATAGATAACGATTTTTGAGGGTGAAAAATTGATTTAAAGTTTAAACTTCCTTGCTTTAACCAAATTTAGCAACAACAAAAAATTTAGTAGGTAACTTCCTTCCTTGAAGAACTTTTTCTGATTACCTAACTCAAGTTTTGCCTGTTTTTTTGTATTTTGTTTTAGTGTACCTCCCCACCCACTGTAAAACATTCTGTTAGTACCTACTATTCTGTACAGGTTTTTTTAGCCTAAAAAATAAAATGGTTTCAAATGCATAAGCTTTCTTTGTTTAGACCTACTTTTCCCTCATAGTAAAACCTGGTTTCACAAATTTATAGCTGATTTTGCAATCTCACACTTTCATACCAGTTGCAAGGGCAGCCAAATACTACCTGTTGCAGAAGCAAAACTAGCAATTTTGCAATAACTAATTTGACGTTGGCCGTTCAACAGGCCAATTCTATTATTTATTTCCATAGGTATTTGCAAAAGAAAAATGGTATCTCATAGTTCCTACTAGTTTTTCGCGTTTTTCTCATAATTTCATTTGGACTGGTTTTGCAGCTGGCCTACAAAACTGAAAACAATGATTTTAAGAGGTGGAGGTTTCTTTTATGTCTGAGCGTATCTCTTCTGTCTTTTGAGATGGAAGTGGGTAGAATTCGCGGTACTTCAAGATACAGCCAGGAATTGACGTCACTGAGATACGGTCTATCATGCTCAGTTCTCTCGTAACCCATGGCCACGGTTTGCATCCGTTTCTCGCCCTAACAGCAATATCTCCCAGAGGTCACATTGGTATGACTCCTAGGAACTCTCTTATTTCTAATTTCTAAACTTGTATTACTCCCTTCAATTCTCGCTTATCATGAAAGAATTAGGTATCAAACCCAATAGCTACATTTGAACCTCGATTTAGCAAACCCCTGGGGACTCAGCCAAGATAAATGTTCGTTAATCGCAAATTCGTTATGTCAAGGTTGGTGACCATGAAATTTGTTAAATCGAGGTTTGAATTGGGGGAAACTGTAAAAAAAGAGAAAATTCAGAAAAAGCAGTTTATTAAAGGTTACAAAATTATAAAATGTATATTGGACCATTACACACTGTATGTATTAATTAGCTTCGTGGTTTGAGAAATTGCTCAATACTTCTGTTTATCTTTTTTGAGCATCTACCACCTCCAAATTGAGTTCAATTTTGCAAAGATAGAATCATTCATATTGTCGGAACCTTCAAGAGTAACATTTGATCATTGTTTACATTGAGTTTAATGAATCCTTACATAATGTAGTTCCTTCCCCATTCATACAGTTCTTCGTGTAGCTGTACTTGGTCCCATAGTGGGGATACCCATGGTTCTGGTATGGCTGTTTTTCTCCAAATTTGCTTTTTTATGTTGTTTGTTGATGGAAAAAATCAAGTCAGTTCGCCAGAATAGCATAAATATCAGTTCCCAAGTTTATCTGGAAAGTGGCAATGACGCAATTGCCACTACATATTCCTCCATGCTCCAGCATACCAGAACAGACACCGTGACTTCTCGGGCAGTAGTACCAGTGTCACAGCTCACCTCAGCATCGTGGATTATATAAAACAAGCTGTATCCATAGAAATACTGCAGTGACGTCATCAAAACTTCCACATTTAATTACTTACTACTACTTATTACTTACTTACTTTTATTACCTACTAATTTCTTGTCCATATGTACTATCTGCATTCAAAATTAAAAAATACGTGGGTGTTCCCCATCTGTTAAATCGCGATCAAGCATTCTGCAAAACAGTTTGTTGATCATGTACATCCAAAATTCGTTAAATCGAGGTACGAATGTCTGTGCAATCAATAAGTATCATGTTGGTTCCAGCTAAACACATATCAGAGAGTTTGGTGGAGTGCTGCGGCTCAAACAGCCCTCGCCATCTTTGCTTCGAATACGTTGGAACAGATGACGAACCCCTTCCCATCCCTCAACACTCGTGCCTTCTTGCCCGTAACGTTGTAGACCTCAAGCCCCAGCACTGCTCAGCCCCGCCCGACTGCCCTCCGTCCCTCCACTGCTTTCGGCCGTCCCTCGAGAACTCCACGAGGCTCGTCCAGGTGCACAGATCTCACGGAGCGACTGTCCTCTACCTGGGCCACCCGGCAGACGTCTACCACGCTGTCACTGTAACGGATTTCATCAGTATATATAAGTTCTTCCCTTCGTCTATACCCGATGCTCTGACTAAACTCTGTCAGTTTGTAACCTTGTTTTCTTCTGGTCTTGCCATTTTAAACGTAATCCCATGCTTTTATTTCGATGGCCAGTTCATCATGCACACACTGTCAGAAGTTTTTCTGTCAAAACGTGTACCTGTTGCCACAGTGAGACAAGCCATATCGTTATGTATCACAATTTTTGGCACAGTTATGCTCGGTGCGTACATATTCATCATGATTGTCACTGCGTACTGAGCCTGTAATACTATTTAATGTACTTAAAAAATCACTTTTCCTTCTGAATTGCTTCATCAATTTCGTACTTATATCTCATTAAGGAAGCAAAATCTGTTTTTCGGCATTTCAATAGCTCCTGGGGAGCTCATCTACAAGAGCTCCCAAATTTCATTTCAGTTCATTTCCTTGAATGGGTTTTTAGTTCCTAGCAAATTATGTACGATTTCAAAGTCTGTTACCCAGGCAGTTTTTGCTAAATTGATGAGACTTGCGTTCATGTCTAAGCTCCACAGTAAGATATCGAGTCATGCTTACAGTAACAGGTTGTTCTCTATCAAATAGTGACAAGAAACTATCGACAGTTCGGTTGGTATCGTTGATACTACCAAAGATAGTTGTCTAACTTCTGCCTCGCCTATTACCTACCTGCCTCTAGCTACAAATTGGAGGCAACATATCTACCTAGTGTCTGTTCACCTCAATCGTCGTTTTATCACATCACTGATAACAACGCATTTAAGACAGTGAAGCGAGCTGGACGTTCTTGAAATTATTCCTGTAATTTAATCAATAAAAATCTGTGGTAGCTTGTCCTTTTGGTTTATTATTTTCAATAATTAACATTAGGAATCGAGCATGAAACAAAATTTGGTGGTTTCCATTTGAAGGTACGTAGAAAAAATGCTCTCTCCACCGTACTTATTTTTTTCTTAGTTACTGTGAACCAAAATTAATGAAATTTGGTTTGTAGGTCCTATTTGGGGTAGTTGGTCCGCGAAGCTCGGCATTACTGTCAATCATCTCTAAGGGGTGAAAAATAGGGGTTGAAATTTCCAGGACGCTTTATCTCGAAAACTTTTGATGGCTTAAACTGAACTTGAGAATTTTTTGAGACCATCCAGAGCATTGTACGTCCAGCCGTTCGTTCACAGTAAGGCCCTGAAGTTTGCACCAAAAGCTTCGCCATCATGATTATGACAGAAACGGTAGGTATACATCCAATCCAGAAATCAGGGAACACCTGATTATAATCGCGCATGGCTGTATAAATCGAGTTGTTTGTTCCTTAATACCTATTGTTTCATTTGAAGAATTATATGTATTTTGGATTTTGGTGATAGGTACTTTCGCAACTTGAACAAACGCTATGCTTCATGAATAACAACAAACAATTTATTAATGACAAAATTCTTGAATCTACCGCATGTTTGTGAAACTGTATCACTGATATCAACCCATAAATTGCCAGTAATCATTGCAGCAATTATCAATTAAAAAACGCAAGTAGAGTTTCTTGCCAGTTCAGGCCACCTGTATCCGAATATTAGATGGTTTGGAGTACTATTTCTTACAAATCGGTGGAGATTTCATTAAAAAAATTGTTGATTCTCTATGTATCTAACCAATAAATATATCGTGTTTTCCTGGTCCCCTATTTATTTGTCCACCTTGATTCTGTATTTAATTCAGGGGCGTTGCATCCACAAAGCCACGTGGGCCACTGCCCCGGCACCCAAAAACAATAGGAGTAAAAAAAAAACACTCCATCCATTTTTCAGGTGGCATTTGAATTTCCCTCCATACACTGTGCCTAGCATTTTTCACAAAGTTCAACAGTGACTCCAGATTTCTCTGGCTATGGATATTCAATATTCTAGTAGAGCATCCACAGTGGTTTCTTCAATGTTAGCTCTACATGCCAAGCATTTTATTGGAATAAAGTGACAGTAATTGATGTCCTGCAATCGAAATCGAAACCTAGGCTCGTGAAACTGGCAGGTAGGTCCTAGGACCTAGTGTTCCCATGGCAACTGAGAAAACTGGCCCATGCGCATGCTCAGTCAAGTAAACATGTTTTGCCACGCCCACTTTGGACCTTGTCCCCAGAATCTGATTTTGTGTTTGCTGTTTGCGGATGGATCGGTGTCATAACACACAGATAACTAACCTAGCTTCTCCATTCAAGTAGGTACCGGCCAACAAGTCATTGCTTTGTTGTATTTTAGTTTACTATATTTTTGTTACACATGAATTCGGTGGCTAATTTGCAGTAGAAATTGTCGATGTTTTCGTACGACGTTAGAGTGTTGATTAAAAGAGATGAGGTTTGCCGAATCAATCAGTAAGTTAGGGTAGGGTGTTGTTGCCTTGGGTTATTTTGTAGACAAATCTGTTGGGTTTCTGTTCTGGTTTGGTGCCCACGCACCGCTACTGATTTAACTGGATTAATACACGTAGCAATCAGCCAAACCAAACAAGGAGTTTTAATGATACAATGAGCTAAGTAAATAGGATTTTAAACGAACCCATCCAGTCAAGGCGTGGGTGTGCAGTGATACAATAAGTACCTACACAATTAGATGACTTCCCTTTCAACTGCCTGTAAATTCAGTGACGACAAGATTCATGTTATTAACAATTCAAAACGCACGTAGTTGACATACCAAGTACGACAACTCCTTGTCCACGTCTCTTTCATTGTTCACGCCCTGTTTGTTCATTAGCTCCACAAGAGATGGCACTAACTGCGAGATGTCAGATTGGTTCCAAATAGAAAATGCAATGCGGTGGGATTTAACTAAAACTAAACTGGTATGTAAGTATACACATAAATTTTTCCATCAGACCCTTTTCAAAATCATTACTACTCGAAGCAAAAACGTTTATTGTACATTAGGCCAGTATAAATAGCCTACCACCATGTATACACATACCGAT